>JASAOC010002001.1:0-65529 GCA_030849835.1 Herpetomonas samuelpessoai
CGGCGTCCGTCGCGCGGTAGTCGCCTGCTCCTCTTGAGTATTGTGGCGCTTTCATCCGCTTCGCCTTGTCGGTGGTGTGCTGGAACGTGGCAGGGGCCGCTGAGTGCCGTCGCAGTTTGTGGTAGCGACAGGGGTCCCCGCAGACGGAGCTAATTTCCACCTTCTCAGAGGTGGGGGGTTTACTCTCTGCAAACGGAGCCGATGGGGCTCTTTAACTGGTGGGCTGGCGCTGAAGGGGGGAGGGCGGGTCGACGTGGAGAGGACGTGGGTTCTCCAGGAAGCGGGATGCGGGGTGTGTGGGGGGTGGGGGTGGGCGGGACCAACCGAAAGGTTCCAGGGATAGGCGACGTGGCAGCTGACTGGAGCAGTGCCCCATTGCATATCCGTCCTTTCTGGCTACCACATCGGAACTGCGCATTGTGTGAGCACGTGGTACCCACCCATCCTGTAGGGGGGTTTCGTGGGTTGAACGAGGTGAGTGGATAGTCGCTCTTTGCGGCCAACACCCTTGCTAATGGGAAGTGGGACACACACCTGGTACGCAGATGCGTTTAACTTTCGCGGGCTCCTCAATTGTGCCTCTCCTCGATCTCTTATTTGCCTCTTCTTGTGGAGCATATGCGATTTGCGTTCAGGTGCTCACTGACATTACCTATTAAAGAACTTCTCTATCTTACGCACACAAGATTATACACCTAGAATTTATTTTCGAACACAAGCGTCACACAAAATTGACAGATGGATCAGGTTTCGTACGATGAACTAAGGAAAAATACCGTCAGACTTCTCAACGACGGGCATGCTTTGAGCGCGCTCCCCCTCACAGAGATTCTTTGTGAGCTCGGGCAAGACTCCGAGGAGTCTCTGACGCTGCGGGCACAAACTCTTTTCGAGGTGCGAGAATTCGACAACGTGATACGAGTGGTACAAAAAATGAGTGCTGCAGGTCATGAAAACTCTGAGTGTCTTCTGTGCGGAATGAAGGCGGCGTTCGAGCTGGGTGAAATCAAACAGTGTCTCGTTTTCGGCGAAACTCTCATGGGAGTCAACAAGAATATCGTGGCTGCGTTGTGCTACATGGCGAAGTGCGCGGAGCTGTCTGGTGAGGTGGACAAGGCTGTTGAGCTCTACAAGCGCGCTTTGGAAACTGATCCCTTTTGCGGTGAGGCGATGAATGCCCTCATCGATAGAAAACTGGTCAGTCAGGCAGCGTTGAGTGCTGTGGTGAAGTCCCTGAAATTACCACCAGGAGGAGAAGTGCTCCGGAGGAGTTACAACGCGAAGCTGCGCAGTAAGACGGCTGCCTTTTCACCAGGTGTCAATCTCATAGATGAGGACATCGTTACTGGCGTCCCGCAGAAACACATCCTCCTTTCTTGCTGTCGCAGAGAATACGAACTGAATAATTTGCGACAAGCTCTTTCTATAAGCTCCCAGCTGATGAAAATGGACCCGCTTGATCGTGACGCAGTCTGCCTCCATTTGGCTGTTTTGGTTGATTCAAAAGCAACACCCAAGATCTTCGAGACTGCCCATTTACTCTCCAAGAACAAGTCACGCGCTGAGCTAGCGGTGTACGCGATCGGTTGTTATTACTTTGCCCTAGCAAATTATGAACGTGCAGGCCGGTATTTTTGTCGCGCAACGGAACTCGATTGCTATTTCGCAGAGGCGTGGGTCGGATATGCACATTGTTATGCGAAACTGGAAGAGGGTGAACAAGCTCTCAACGTGTACCGCCGTGCGATGCACCTGTTTCCTGGTCTTGCGGACTGCAGTACTTATGTGGGGATGCAGTATAGCCGACTTCATCAATGGCCCATCGCCTTGTGTTTTTTCAGCGAGGCTCAGGCAAAAAACCCGAGGGATCCACTTTCCCTAAATGAGCGCGCTGTTCTGCATGTACGTATGCGTCGATTTTCCGAAGCGCGGGAATACTTGCGTCTTGCTTTGGAGTCGCTCCCGAATTTTGAGAATCCTAGCGAATACCGGGACTGCATCGTTTTCAACCTAGCTACGGTTTTGCGTAAGCTTGGGGAGTATGAAGAGGCGCTGAAATATTACAATCTCTATGTGACTTGTCGACCGAACGCGGGTCACGCTCATTGCGCACTGGGATTCACTCACCATCTCATGGGGAACATGAAAAGCGCAATCGCGCATTACCACACAGCTCTCAGTATAAAGCCCGACTCTTTTTGCTCCGAAATGCTTGATCGAGCGCTTGCTTCCGATTTCGGACAGCATGTCGGTGGAGAGCACTGGGTGGCGGACAGTGGTGCGGCTTCACCAACACCAAACGATGTGTCGTTCTCCACAGCTTCTAGAACACTCAGGTCCGACTCGGAATATCCTGACAACAGCTCAACTCATTCTCCGCACCAGAATGTAGGAAGAAGCTTGTTATTCTGACGCTGACGAGCGAGTAACCTTCTGTGCTAAACTCTTCAAGGTACTCGTCCTTATCCCTGGAAAGATATGATACTTGGTGCACTTTTTCATAGAATAACGTTAGAATTTTGGAAGCAAACGAGTCGGCCAACTACCCGGACTAGTTTTCCTCGTTATATTACTCTACACGAAAAAAACAACGACAACAGCAACACTAACAAGTGCGGAAAGTTAATAGCGTAGAAGGGGTGTCCTGGCGATTTTTTCTCAGGCGAAGACAGCTAGGGAGTAGTCATGACACACGCTCAATAGCAAACAGGTTCCTCGTCTTGCTTTAAAGCGGTCACTATCAATTTTACTTTCTTGCTCCTACGCTTTTCACATCCCTCACCGACGAAACAGCCGTTCGAAAAGTAACGCCACTTTAGGGACATTCATTCTCTCTTCAGCGAAAAGGAAAACGTGGAGGCACACCGAAAGTTACACCTCCGCAGGTAGCACTAGCCATTCGGCGCGGTAAGTTTTTCTTTTAGACTTTTCACCTCGAGTGTTCTCTAGGTGAAGCTTTCCCTCCATTCTTGCTTACTCAACTTTTTTTTTTTAAACGGTGTTTCACGGACTCATCCCATTCGATTTCACGTTGTTCGTTTCAAAAAATTTCAGGCGTTCAAACCACAGCTGAACCTGGCCTTTCAGCTTCCCCACGTCGCTGAGCTCACCAGTAGTACTACAGTTGGAAAAATGTCCGCGGACCCAGCGACCTTTGCGGAAATGTCGCAGATTGACATCTCCGTTGTGCGCCCGTTTCTTTTGGGAACTGAAGGGTATTCGGAGGGTAAAATTACGGATGAAATATTTGCTTTGAAGTTTTTCGTGGACTCCCTGGGCGAACGCAACGTTCTTCCAGTTGTCACGGAGTTGGGCAGTACTGGGAGGCACGATGAAATTCTTCCTTGGCTTCAAAGTATGTCATCCCCGAACGAAAATGCAGGAGAACACCAAGCAGTAACCCAGCAACACCGAAAGTCGAGTGACGAAGAGGCTGCTAAGAACAAAAAAAGCAGTGGTGGCGTTTTCGGCTGGTTGTTCAAGGGTAAAGACTCCGACAAGGACAAGGACAAGGAGAAGGAGAGGGAGCGAGAGAGAGAAAAAGAACGCGAGAAGGAACGCGAGAGGGAACGCGAACGGGAGCGCGAAAAAGCAAAAGAAAGGGAGCGAGAGAAGGAAAAGGAGAAGAAGAAGGAAAAGACAAAGCACGAAAAGCCTGGGTCGGAAGAACGCCACCGGAAGCGGGGCCATTCAAGCACAGGAGGCCATACAGATCCAAACTCTCACGATCCATCGAACCGTAACGAGTCAGAGCGTAACAGCGACAGCTTCCGTGACCCCATAAGCTCTTATGAAGGACGCCCAGCTGTAGAGCATTCTTCCCCTGAGACACAGGATAACGTCAGCGGTGGTGGTTCTAGTCGACCGGCAACATACAACTCCCATGGTGGGCTTCCTTTCAATCCGAAGTTCACAGAGCTCGAAGCTCAGATGATGGGACAATATAATTTCCAGAGTACAGCAAACCGTGGGTATTCCACGCAGGCAGAGGATGCAGCCCAGAGCTCAGCCCGGCGTGACGACGACTTTGACGCCATTTTTAACGAGTTTGTTAGTCGTGCCAAAGCAGAGCAATGACAGCGGACCCACAGCGCAATGCGTTGTCGTACATACGGGTATCGAGGGAAGAGTGTGCTCCAGCAGCTATTTCCTTCTCATCTGTCTGCAGCTTCTATCAATCAGTTTGACCAAAGAGCTGCGTTGCACCGTTCTCTATTAAGCTTTGCGCTATCGTTGTTGTATCTCGCATTTTTTCTTTACTCCTCCCTTTCGCACGTTAAAACCACGCAGATGCGTAGTCCCACTTTGCGTTCACCACAGGTTGGATTGCATAGCACTGCTTTGGCCTCTGCACCTTTCGATGTGTTGATTTCTGTGTTCTCACTTTTTCCACAGGCTCCTCTTGTCTTTCTTGCACAATTTCATTGCTTTCACCCGTTTCCTCGAAGCAAAAGAAGTCTTAGACGACGTTATTGGGCCAGACCCTCACTTACCGCGGCATCACGTCGAGATGAGCTCGATAATTCAGTCCACAATCATTCTTCAGGCAATGCGTGACCTTGGCAAAAGGGAACATAAGATAAACAAAAATGTGTACTTCGTGACGCTGCACTGCGGCGTGGACGCGTTCGGACTGACAGGGCATCGATGCAGTGTGTTCAAAAGTCGTTCTCGCTCTCTGTTGAAACTTTCATTTCTTTGGTTGCTTGAAGAACAAGATTCCTTGCCCGCATCGGCAGCGCCAGCGTGCGCCTCTTCTTCACCGCTCCGCCCACGAGACGAGAACACAGAAAAACACAACAATAACTAGCACAATGCGGCGAACACTTGTGTCGCTGTTTACAATGAAGGAGGCGGCGGAGAGATACGTTGATTACTTACGATTTGCAGATAAAGAACTCCCGGCTCTTCCAGAGTTGTTTCCAAAATCTAGTGATATGGGCAGCGATGTCGTGCAGTTCCACACGCAGCTATGCGAGGAGATGGAGAAGAATGACTTTCACTTCAAAGGAATCAAAGTGATTTCCGCCAATCATGATGCTGCCAGGGTTCTCAGAGCACCCGGTCCGCTATGCGTGCCAGTGTTTGATTCCTTTTTCGATGAAGACGTTTTTCCTGTCCGCCAATTTCGCTTGCAGCACGTGGAGGCTGCTATCTGCTTCACAATCGGCGAGGATGTTGACGCTCATGCGGTGCCGAGACCAGAGTATTTCTCTCCAGCTGTCGAGGTCACGGGTACACGGTATCCTTTTTATCCGCCTACGGTATCGGGGTTCGCTTGTGACCTGTGCAGCTGTGTTCGCGTCGCCACCGGGACAAAAACACGTTTCTCAAAGGAAAACGCAACTGCCTTGTCTAGCTATAGCTTTGTCCTTGTGAAGGATCAGGAGCCAGTCGAAGTCGGGGGAGGGAAGGCGTTCCAAGACGACCCTCTGAAAGCGATTTCTTACGCCGCAGAGTACGCCAAAGCACTTGGCAAAACGTTAAAGCAAAACGACGTTGTTCTTTGTAGTGGCCTGACGCAACGAGTTGCTGCCCATCCAGGCAGCTACACATTGCAGTGGGGTGCGTACGGAGACGCTAAGTGCACCATCATCTGATCCAAGATCTCCGCTGTGTGACCAGACCTCACACCCCTCGGAGTAGTGCAGCACGAAAGGGAGCTCCGTGGCCGTTCCTTTTTTTTTTTTTTCAGCGCAGAGACGTCGAGGACACCGATTGATGGAGCTACGGTGACGTAGAACTGAAAATGACACGGTAACTGGAAGGTTTCACTGCAGGCACCCGTGCGCTGGTGAAAGGCACATAGAAGTGCACCCACTCACAATATACAGACGTAGAAAAGCATCAGGGCATCAGAGCGTTGAATGTGTTGTTGTACCTAGCGACTCAAAGCATGACCCACTCAGATGGTTTCTCTCTCAACAGTGTCTCGAACGAGCGCACACATGTGGCTAAATTCTCCTTTTCTCGTTTGCTGATCTCTCATCGTTTCTTCGTTTTCCTTTTTATTAATTGGGCAAAAAAAAAAAGGTAACGAGGTTAGAGCAAGCAATCGGCCATTAAACTGCACCACAGAGTATTGCCGTCACAGCGTTTCCGTCCCCGCCCCTATTGTGTTTTGTGGCAAATTCAAGGTGACACACACGACCAACGAGTTCCTACTGCGCAATAGTTGGTAGGATGTCACTAGTACAGCAACAAGAAGGCATGACAGACCTTCTCCCGTGTAACGAGCAATGCGGGGGAGACTATGACAAGTACTCCTTTACACAGACGGACAAGGAAGTCAATATCACGATGCCACTTGACGCGGGTGTGACAGCCAAGATGCTCGCGGTGGATATTCAGCCCAATCACCTCAGCATGGGCATTAAGGGAAAGGAGCCAGTCCTCGCTGGGAAGCTGTTCCGCCCTATTAAGGCTTCCGAAAGCACATGGTTTATCCAAGATAAGAAGTACCTCATCGTGACTTTAGTGAAGACAAATCTCCAGTACGAGGAGTGGTGGCCCCTCGTTGTCGAAGGCGAACGTCAAATCGACATGAAAACGCTGAAGCCACCAGAAGTGCACATCTCTGAACTTGACGAGGGAGCACAGGCCAAGGTGCACAAGATGATGTTTGACCAGCAGCAACGACGTGCCGGTAAGCCAACAAACGACGAATTGCAATTCGGGGCAGCATGCCAAACCCAAACCCTGCCACCTCCCCTACCTTGAGCGCACATGCGCGACAAAAATCCGCTGACACATTACCACTCCCGTGTACTTTCGTGTTTTTTCTTCTTCCTCTTTCTTTACCCACTTCGGGAGCACTTTGAACACGGCGGCCGCTACCGTACGTCGATGGCATCCTGAATGCATTGGCGAGACTGCGTAGGAGTGTTCCCTCCCCTAGAGGAAACAGAGGGAGGCGTGATGAGATGAAACAAAACATACAAAAAAAGCGAAAAAGAGTATCCGCCTTCAACGATAGGCGGGGCAATTCTAGCACGTGAGTTTCGTGACAAAGCTGATCTGTTAAAACCCAGTCTTTGATTCTGTTCGCCCGCGATGCTCGCAACACTGTGTGCGTCTGCCGCGAGGCTGTTGAGTTCAACTCTTGTATGATGGCCATGAAAGATGGTCTTCACTTTACTGTAACTTCCTATTCTCTTCTCTTGCCTCTCAAACCAAAGAAAGTTTCTCTTTTAGCAACATGGGCAAAGTTCACGGTTCCCTCGCGCGTGCCGGTAAGGTCAAGAACCAGACCCCCAAGGTCGCCAAGCAGGAGAAGGCCAAGCAGCCGCGCGGCCGCGCTCTCAAGCGCCTGAAGTACACCAAGCGCTTCCTTGCTCGCACGCTCAAGCCGGGCGAGAAGGTGAAGATGAACAAGCAGCCCCCGGGTAAGGCTGGTTAAGAGCTCTTTACCAAAGAAGCTTTCATTTCTTCTTCATTTTGTCATTTTATTCATCATGAATTACATTTAATCAAACCACAAGATAAAGAAGAAACAAAACATGAAAGGCGCTAATAAACTGACGAAAAGTTTCAGATCTGTTAGCAGACAATGCTTAAGGAGCAGTGTCAGAGTGTGGTTCCCACAGGGTGGGGGAAGCCTGTCTTGGTCGTGGGCTCCTGTGGAGCGGCCTTGCCAAGCGACTTGAGCTGGGAGAGAGAGCTGTGCCGCCGTCGATAGGACCGTTAGGCCCACAGAAATCTCACTGGCTTCTGCGCGCTCGCGCGTGCAGCGGGCGCCTCAACAACTGTTACCTTGGCTTGACAGCGAATCGTGCTGCTCACCAAAAGGTTGGAGAGAGAAGGGAAAGTGGGAGAAACGCTCGAGACGTCTTTGGCCTCCCAACGCAAAGGAAAAGGACTTCATCGTATGCACACTCTCACTCCACTGTTATGTGAACTCTCCTCGCTTCCGTTCTTCCTTCCCATCTCCCATCACCGCATTGCTGTGTTTCCGTCGTCATTCTCTTCGCCTTCTTTCCCTGTAGCTTTTTAATCATGGGCAAAGTTCACGGTTCCCTCGCGCGTGCTGGTAAGGTCAAGAACCAGACCCCCAAGGTCGCCAAGCAGGAGAAGGCCAAGCAGCCGCGCGGCCGCGCTCTCAAGCGCCTGAAGTACACCAAGCGCTTCCTTGCTCGCACGCTCAAGCCGGGCGAGAAGGTGAAGATGAACAAGCAGCCCCCGGGTAAGGCTGGTTAAGACCCACAGTCTTTCCCACCGCGCTTTGTTTCTTCGCTTGAAGCATTCCCATCAGGTATTTGTGACTCGTTGTTTTTCTCTGTCCCAACATATCATTGAGATGAAAAAGCGATAAGTCTTCCATTTTCACTTGTTAACTTTTCATTTACAAAGAAAAAAACAGAACGAAAAAACCCAACACAAAACCGTAATGCCAAAGGACAAACGGTGAGAGGCAGAAAACAAAAAGGATCGAGCAGATGCCTAGTAAACCCTCCCTTTTCTAATCAGAGGAGTCTGTGGGAGGCAGACACACACACCATCCTGTCAGGGGCCTGGCTCACGGAGAACGGAGAAAGTTGACGCACGGTGCGAGGACCCTTGCGGTGCGGGGCCATCTCATTTGCGCACTCCTAAATGATTTGTGCCATTCCCTGTACTCGAGGCTCGTTTGCCAGTGCCACAGGAAGTAAAGGCCTCCGGCCAGCGCAAGAGCTCGGCCCAGACCTGCATCACTTTCACTCGCTGAATGTAAACGTGCACTGCTATGAATATTTCCATTGTTGTTTCCACCTTCTTGTCGTCAATGTTGCTTTTCCTTTTTCCTTTTTCTCTGGGGAACTCACACGAAGAGAAAAGTGCTTCTTGTTGAAGCTAGTGTGTCAGGGCGTGTACATTTTGTCACAGCTTTCCAAATAAAAGCGAACTCGCACGTATTCTTAGTTTTCGCTCCTTACTTGGAAGGGTTTTCGTTGTTGAACATTGATTTTTTTTTTTTTTTTTGCTCGCTGATCTTTAGGGTAGTACTTTGCTGGCTCACCTCAAGAAACAGTGCCTCTTTTTTCTTTTCATCTTAGTCCTCTCTTGTCTTTTACTTTCTCGCCACGTTGTCCTGGATCGTGCACGACAGATTCCAGAAGAACACCAGCCAAGCGACAGAGCACCGTCTTCTCCTTGCATTGGCCACTTCTTCCTACCACTGTGGTGCTGTTCTAAGTGATCCGTTGTGGCACAGTCCTAGGAACGTGATTAGCTCCTTGTTTTTCTTTCTTGTTTCTTCTCTCCCCCCTCCTCAATCTTCTGTCAATAAGCAATCATGGGCTGCCTAAACTCCAAGTCTACCACGGAGAAGTCCAAGCCGGCGGACAAAGATGCCTCGCACAAGGCGGTGGATCGCAAGGGAAAAGACACTGGTAACGCCAAAGGAACTTCTACCAAGCCCACGGCAGGAGCCAGCAAGGCGGGTGGGGCCAAGACGGTGAAGGATCAGAAATCAGACAGCTCTGGGAAGGCTGAGGCGAACGCTTCCCCACACAATGTAGCCGAGACTTTTCTCAAGACTGTCTTGGAAGGTGCGGAGCACTTCTTTAGTACCCTGCCCGACTCCCAGGCGGCCAAGCAGGTGGTCGCGCTCACCTTCATGAACTCGTGTGTGGAGGTGACGCGTACCAAGTATCGCCTAAAAACTGACGATGTAATTGAACTGGCCACGGCGCTGACGCAGCAGTTGAAGCTCCCACTCCTTGAGGGAAGCATGGCCAAGGTGGAGGAGCGCAGCATGGATGACAGCTTTTCCCGTATTCTCGTAGCGTGGTACGCCAACAATCAGTCCCTTACCAAGAAGATCCCCACCGAGGCTGCCCAGGCGGTACTGGACACCCTCTACATCCGCTACACTGTGGCGAAGCAGACTTCCTTTGAGGACGTGTTGGTGCATCAGTTTCGCTGGATTTCTGTCAACCAGGCGGCGATGGAGGTCTTCACAAGGTTCGCGGATGGGAAGGAGTCGATGACACCAGAGCAGATGGGGAAGTTCCTTCGCGAGACGCAGGGGATCGAGATTACCGATCGCCAGCTCATGGAAAAGTTGAAGTTCCGCTTCGGCGGCGGGATTCACCGATACAACTTCGCAAGTTACAACGGTAGCGTTTTGACCAACAACGCCATTGACCCCGCACGTGTTTCAGACGTGTTCCAGGACATGACACAGAGTTTCACGCACTACCGCCTGCAGACGGCTCGCATTGAAAACGAGGAGGACCTCAAGCGAGCCTCTACGGACAACAGCCGTGCCTACGTCCTGAATATTCGCAAAGAGGGTAACACGATCTGCTCTGGCACCTGCCCGTTGCAGAGCATCTTTGAGGCCATCAAAAAGTCTGGCTTTGCGACCAACACCTACCCCATCGTTCTGTGCCTCTCGCCTGGGCAGAGCATCCCTGTTGAACTTCAGACCGAGGTGGCGGGACTACTCGTGGAGGGCCTCGGGCAACTGCTCGCCAAAGGGCTCATGTTCGAAGGGGCTGTCATTAGCGATCCTAAATTTAACCCAGGCGCACTCCGTAAGAAAGTCCTCGTCATGGGCCCACAGTGCAACCTCAAGCCTTTCATTGGTTTCATGGTCGCGGATATGGCCAAAGATGGCCTTGGCGTCCGCGTGACAGATGTGGTGGAGTCCACACCGGCGGCTAAGGGCGGCGTACTGAAGGATGACTGGCTCACCCACTTTAACACCGAGCCTATTCACAATAAGCAGCACCTGCGGGAGTGTCTTGCGAAGCTTAAGGTGGGTGAGGAGTTTTCCGTGAAGCGTGAGAACCTGGACGAGATCAAAATTGTTGTAGGCGGCGTCGTGGACGCAGATGACCACACAGCGTCACCGGAGCTTTCAGCGCTTGTCTTCTTCAAGTATGCTCCAGCGAATCCGCAGCCGAAGCCGTGGGACACGGAGCACATTGAGGCGGCAAAGCTTGGCGCAATGAAGGCGGATCCCAAGTACTTTGCTGATCACTTCGGTATCGTCTCCCTCGATGACAAACCTGGCTTGGGCGAGGATGCCGAGGGGCAGACCTCCCGCCTTGGCATCCAATTCGTTGACGTGGACAACAGCGAACGTTGCCTGGCGTGGTGCCGTGGTCGCTTCTGTGATAATGGCCGGTGCGGCTACCTACTGGGCACCGACATGGACTTTGAGGCCACATCGGACTTGAGCATGAATATCATTGCGGGGCCGCGTGCCCTTGGCACCTCGGCACTGGCGTCGGCGACGGTCAAGATTCATGGTGGTGGTACGTCACGCCAGAGTGGGGCACAGCTCACCTTCTCTGGGTGCAACGAGGACTCTATCGCGGTAGTCCATCTCAAGTTCGAGGCCAACGGTGTGGAGCGTAGCTTCACCGCGTCGTTCTGCCCTGCCCTCATCCGCCCAGGATACCGCGCCCTCCCTTGCATCCCCACCGGCGAGGAACGCTCTCACAAGAAGCAGATTCACGGTGTGTACTTGTTTGCAAAGCGGAGCTAAGCGGGAGAGGTACCAGCTTGCGCGCACTAGCAAAATGCAAAAGGGAACTCAGAAAGGTGTGCCACAAACCAATGTCTGTTGTTCGTGCTACACTCGCGAATTTCTTTCCCTTTTTTTTTCTTCAATTGCAAAGGGTTCATCGTACCTTTTATCTTTTGTTTGTTCTTTCTCAACGGCTAGTGCTCCTTTCTCCTGTGTGACTGTATTTCACGTCAAGTGTTTGCCTGACATGTTCGTAATGCCACCTTTATCCTTGTTCCCTGGCATTGTTTTTGGTTATATGATGCACATCATCTGTTCTACCTCTGATTCTTTTTCCCCCTTCTTCTTGATCTTCGTCGTTTTCATGACAGTTGGTGAAACGTTCTCGCGTGCACAGTTGTTATGTGCTATATCACCTTTCCACGCCCCTTCTACTTCGTCCTGGTGACGCTTACTCCGCTGTGTGGAGCGAAGTGTGCTTATCCTGGGGGAGGGTGACATGTTAATTCACACTACATCAAAAATACGCGAGGAATTACAGGTGGGTTGCCGCGCAGTGACGTTTGTGGAACAACGTACCACATTGAGGAGAATGCACGTGCGGCCACAATCGGAGCCCTGACAGGCGTTTGCGCCCCCTTATTGCCAGCTCCCAAATGCTGGGACATGAGGCTCGACAAAGGAACTTCCTCCATGCAGTCTGGTGACCGTATCGGTCACCAATGAAGGCAGCTGTTTTTCGTTTTCTGAGCACCCTTATTCAGTCTTCTGTGTTCCTCGTGCCAGCGTTCCGTGCAGCCGTCCCTTGAACGACGCAGGTGTGGGCACACAGAGCTGTACGTTGGGACGACAACGATCCCTCTACAAAGAAGAAAGAAACAAAAACACATCACCCTACATTCTCCTTTTCCCTTCCGCCTTGTCTCTGGCCGCCTATATTTTCTTTCGATTGCTTCCGCTAGAGAGCGAACGCTGCTCTTCACTTTTCTTTTTCCGTCTTTCATTCCTCCCTTGGTGACCGATTAGTCGCAGCGTAGAGAAACAAAAAGTAAGCGCCACCCATGCTGCGAAGGACGTCCCGTAAGCTTTTGGGGTACACCCCTGTGAACCCCGACACGTCCCCTATGCTAGCCTATAGTCAGTACCACTGGCATTACAACCTTCCTCAGGGCATGGAGCGGCCGTACAGCGTGAACCGCACCCTTCCAGCACCGTTTCGGTCTAGCCACAGCCTCGTGAACCGCTACCGTGGCGTGTGGATTCCCACCGAGATGCACCCCACTTTTTTGGTCGCGCTGGAACCGCAGTTGATGAAGCTGCCGCACGGCCGTGTCGTGCCGCAGACACCAGTGGAGGAGGTTGTGGCCGAGTACGAGAGGCTCGCCCCCCTCATTGACGACGCGGATGCGCGGGATGGGTGGCTGGCCAAGGTGTTTCAGCACTGCGCCTTCCAGCGAAAAGGCGAAGAGGCCATGAAGCTCTGGGATACGTTTTGCAAGCCGCGCTTCATGGAGGCGAACTCCACGGAGAAGCCACCGTTGCCCTTGATCCAGGCGATTCTTTTCTGCTGCAGCAAGTCTGACAGCGCGGCGTGGAAGCCCATCTTTGAGAAGTGCATGAAGGACGGGTGGAACTACACCCCATCGTTCGACACTCCCCAGTGGAGCTACCTCCTGAAGAGTATCGGACGCCAAGGGGACGAGCAGGGCATCAAGATGGTGTTGGAGGAAATGCTGGATGTCCAGGCGGACCTGGATCGTGTGGAGGCGCGCTCCCTTGTCATTGCACTCAACGCGGTGCAGGATAAGGCGGTGTACAACTTTGTGAAGAAGTACCTCTTCCACTTTGGTGAACGCAAGGTCAAGTTCCTTCGCCTCACCTACTCAAATCTACGCGGCCACGGCGCCGAGAAGCTGCGGACGCCGCTCAAGGAAAATGACGCCATGTACTACCACGTCTGCTGGCACGAGAGCATCCGCTCCCCGCGGCAGTTCTCGCCTCGGCAGCTTTACTTTGACTACGCGCCGTCCACACTTGGCACCTCCTCACATAGCCCCAACGCTAAAATTGACGATATCGTCAAAGACAAGATTGAGAAGTGGAAGGCAGAGGGCCTGCTGCCAGAGGACTACGTCCATGAAGACCGTGTCTATGATAGTGCCACGGCGTTCAAGAATGTATCACGGCAGGAGAAGTGGAAGAAGATGCCTCGCATTGTCAAGAGCAAGAAGGTGGGCTACTCGGGCGAACTGTGATACAATGCAGCGGTGCGCATGCTTCAATTCCCTACTTTTACATGGCGTCTGGTCACAGATTTTTTTTTTTTGTGTGTCACTCGTTTCCTGCGCAGTCATTCGGATTGTCGTTGTGTGCTTTACCCTTCGGAGCTGCGCGATTGTGTTTGTGAAGGGTTGCGGGAAGCAGACAGCAGCTGAGGTGCTATCCTGTTGGTGAATTTGATGTCCTTGATTAAACAGAAAACAAGAAAACATTATTCTATCGCACAAGATGATCTTTTTTTCAGATGAGGAATACACGAACTACGGAGGTATTCTCAGACAAGCAGGGATCTGCTCGTGCGAGTCTTTCATTCGCGCTGAAGCACTGTCGCAATCGGCGCCGAGCCGACGTCAAGCACAACAGCAACGTGAAAGAGAAGGGAAACGGGGCTCCTTATTGCCCATGAATGAAATGTCTGACAAGGACGAGAATTGATTGCGTACTGCTCCATCTTCACCACCGGTCGTAGAGCGAAGTCACTCTTTTGAGCGGAACAAAGAAAGTGACCGGAATTCTTCCGCTTCACATCATTACACACGTGCGCGGCGCACTTGAAGTGTGCGCTGCCGCTGCATTTCTTTCTCAGTATCAAGATGTTTCGCACCGTTGCCTTATTATCAAACTCCCTCCATAACTCCACTCCTTTCGTGGAAGGAGTGTTGCAGCTTTTTAAACTTCAACTGGCGCACCAAAACGCGGTCGCGGATCGCAACACGGAGGCGTGCAGGGCGATTGAGGGGGAATTTCTGCGGGAAGTGGAGGCGTTCCGACCGTGCTTCACTATGGCCGCCTCGCTGGAGGTCGCGCAGACGTACGCCAAGCGGCTCCACGGCGCGCTGCGGTACTTTGACCTAAAGGACGATCCGCTTGTACGGCAACTCGACCTTCTTATGGGGCGCGTGGGGATGCGGGAGGGTACGGATGCGGGCACGCGCGGCCAAGGCATGTTCAAGGGCACGGCGCGCAGCGGGGTGGTGCAGTCCAGCGTAGCGGCGCAGCGGCGGCGTGCGTTAATGGAGGAGCGTGAGGTTAGCGTCCTGCCGTCTGAACTCCCAAATCCACCGCAGGTGGACCCGTCGGAACGGCGGCGAGACGGCGCGGTAGAGCTGCCTGCACCGCACCGTGGTCACTGGGTGCTGCAGGAACCCGAGATCGCCATCACGCGCAAGGAGCGCCGCGAGGACCCCTGGTGAATGGCGTGTTCCTTTTCCCTTTCGCTTTCCTGACAAGCGTTTTACGCAGTAGGCCTCTTTGACACTTTGTTTGTGTGTGTGTGTGTTGGCTTTGCGCTCACAGATCTCTGTACCTTGTAACAGCGGGGAGAAAAAAAAGCACAAGGAGGACGAAAATAGCGTATGAAGCGTGTGAGGAGCGCTTGTGTTGATGTTGTTGGCACCAGGCATGAGGCATCACTGCAACGCTGCGGTGCGCGGTGTGGGAAACGGAATGCCCTGCTATGGACCCCATGTGTCTTCCTCACAGGTTCTACAACGCCAAACGTGTGCTCTCAAGGCTCATCTCACATTTTCTTTTCTTGACGTACTTTCCATTTCACTTCAGAAAACAAAAAGTGGCCGTTGTCCCGAGGACAAATCGGCGGTACATTCGTACACACCCACACGCGCGCACAAGAACTCACTGGTGCGTCATCCACGGATCGCATCCTCACCAGACATCTTCTCTTTTGCTTCCTCTTTGTGTGTGTGTGTGTCTGTTAGGGCGCGCACCGAATCTTCACCTTTTGGCAAAGGAACAGCGCATCATGTCACGCGTAGAGTACGCAGACGACCCCATTCCCCTTTTGGTCTCCTCGGGCACCCCCACCCCATCAGTGCATGTCCCGCCTTGCACGAGCAAGGACAGGCCCCGAGACGGAAGCTCGCCGGAGACATCAGAGTGCAGGATCTTTGGCGAGGTCGAACTTCCGGCAAGACACTGCCGCACCGGTGCAGGCGCCGTGGTGAATGGCCACATGTCGCACATGCACTTCCAGGACTTTGTTGTTATGGGACCTGGCACCGTGGTGCGGCCTCCGTTGCGCACTGCCCTCAACAGCACCATTGCCCAATGCCCTGCGACCGTGTCTATTGGCGCCTTCACGGTGATGGGCGCTGGTACGGTGTGTGAGGCAGCAGCGGTCGGCCGGTATGTGCGCATGGACAACGAATGCGTGGTGGGGTGCGGCGCGAAGGTGGCAGACGGTGTGTGGCTGCGGGAGCGGACCTGGGTGCCGCCAGAGGCAGTCCTCGCGCCGTTTACGGTGTATGAAGGGTGCCCGGCAGCGGCCCGCGGCCGATTGAATCCTGAAGCGGCCAAGTTGCTTCAGATGGAATACGTCCGGGCGCTACTGAAGGAGAACGCGAGCGTGTAGTAGTACAGCTCAGCAAGCACTCTTAGACATACAAGCGTGCACCTCGACCAACCCTAACAAACACAAATGCATAGCTCCCCCCAAAACACACACCCAAAAACAACAAGAGTAGAGCATCATAGCCCGTTGCCCTGGCACAACAACTGTTGCAGCAAAGAGAGAAAAAAAAGAAGTCAGCGAACGGTGATTCCGTGACAGAACTTGTGCAAGGAAAATGCTTGTGATTATCAGTTGATCTTGCGACCCACGCACCTTTTGCTTTAGTGCGCGTCTTGTTTTTTTCTCTCTCTTTCGTATGTGCATCCGAGTCACTCGCCCATGCCCTTCGTTAACATCCTAACTCTCCAATTGCTTCGTTTCTGCTCTGCTCGGACGCGTGACATCACCGGATAGGTTTCTGGCCTCTTCACACATAACTGACACTACAGAAAGAAACACGCTGTGTTTGACTCTTTTGGGTTGTCTTTTTTTTTCAAAGGTAAACGGTTTCTGCCTCGTTTCTTCATTCCCACATTTCGTATCCGAAAGGATCACCATACGCAACAACGCGCGCTCTTTCCCGCCTGATTCCCTCCCGCGTCTTTCCCGTCGCAGCCATTGCCATGTCGACCGCGGAGTCCTCGAGCAACACGGAGGCAGCCAAGTTGGCTGCTGAGGCGACCAAGGCAAAAGAGGAGGGGAAGCCCAAGTCCGAGGGCGTCCTGGCGAAGAAGTCCAAGAAGAAGAGCCAGGCGAATATGATCGAGACGGAGCCTGTCCAGGGCACCCGTGATTTCCCACCAGAGGAGATGCGCATCCGCAACTACCTTTTCGACGCGTTTAACGAGACGGCCTCACGCTTCGGTTTTGAGGAGTACGACGCTCCGGTGCTCGAGTCGGAGGAGCTGTACGTGCGCAAGGCCGGAGAGGAGATCACCGATCAGATGTTCAACTTTGTCACCAAGGGTGATCATCGGGTGACGTTGCGGCCAGAGATGACCCCGTCCCTCGCACGTCTGCTGCTCGGCAAGGGCCGCGCACTGCTTCTGCCTGTGAAGTGGTACACGATTGCGCAGTGCTGGCGCTATGAGGCCATCACGCGCGGTCGCCGTCGTGAACATTACCAGTGGAACATGGATATTGTGGGCGTCAAGAGCGTCAGCGCAGAGGTTGAGCTTGTCTGTGCCGCGTGCGCCGCGATGGAAAAGCTAGGTCTGACGGCCAAGGACGTTGGTATCAAGATCAACTCCCGCAAGGTGTTGCAGACCGTGGTGGCCTCCGCAGGCGTGACGCCGGAGCTGTTCGCCCCTGTGTGCGTCATTGTGGATAAGATGGAGAAGCTGCCGCGCGAGGAGGTCGTGGATCAGTTGGCCAAACTGGGTCTGGCGGAGAGCGTGGTGGACACCATAACGAGCACGCTGAGCCTCAAGTCTATCGATGAGGTGGCAGAGCGGATTCAGGACAAGGACAAACCGGGTGAGGTGCCCGAGGCCGTCACGGAGCTCCGTGAATTCTTCCGGCTGATTGAGGCGTACGGCTACGGCGACTGGGTTCTCTTTGACGCTAGCGTGGTGCGCGGCCTGGCGTACTACACGGGCATCGTCTTTGAAGGTTTTGACCGCGAAGGCAAGTTCCGCGCCATCTGCGGTGGTGGCCGGTACGACAACCTGCTCACCCTCTACGGCAGCCCCAAGCCCATTCCCTGCGCGGGCTTTGGCTTTGGTGACTGTGTGATTGCCGAGCTCCTCAAGGAGAAGAAGCTACTGGAGCCCATCCCTCAGACGGTCGACGATATCGTCATCCCGTTTGATGAGTCGATGCGTCCCGCGGCGCTGCAGGTGCTCAGGAAGCTGCGTGAGATGGGGCGCACCGCGGACATTATCCTGGAGAAGAAGAAGGTGGCTCAATCGTTTAGCTACGCCGACCGTATTGGCGCCGTGCGTGCGGTGCTGGTGGCGCCAGACGAATGGGCAAAGGGAGAGGTGCAGGTGAAGATGCTGCGCGAGGGCGAGGGCCGGGAAGGCCACGACCGTGGAGCTGCGATTAAACTGTCTGATCTGTAAAGAATGGATGAAAAAAAAAGCAAAGATGCGATTTCTGGCGCGCTACTAAGCCGTGGTAGTTCTTACCCCACGTGAATTGTCTTAAAATCGAGAAAAAGAGAGGGAAAGAAATACATGGTGTCATCTGATCTTCATCTACCGTGTACTCTTCCATGGGTGTTTTGAGGTGTCTTGGTCTCTGTCCTAGTCGCTAACGAACGCTTCAAAGAGAAGGAGCAACACAAGGCCACACCAGTGTTTCACGATCAGATCAGACGTCATGCAAAAGTAACCAACACGAACCTGAAGGTTGGACACTTCGCCACGTCCGTTGCCACGCGATGACACTTTTGTGGTTCATTGCCCCCCCGCAGTGAAGAAAGGACCCCACATCCCTCAATCTGTCTATTGTTTTACCGACAGTTGAGGTGGGACTGGGCTTCCTTCTCGAACGGGGTTATTCCACAACGGAGAGCGAGTAATACGATAGGCCTTGTGTCATTCACACGAGTCTTCCATGCGAGGGCTCGCTCCCTGTTCTCGGCGGCACCGACTGGTGGCCGCAGCTCTTCTGCTGACGAGCAGAAGAAGTGACACACTTTCACTCTCTTGCAATTCTATCCTCATCATCACTTTTTCACCCTAGGAAAACTCGCAGCTGTCATTGTGCGTTTATTGCCTCTGGCTTCCTTCCCCTTTTGTTTCTCTTCTCCTGTCGCACCTCTTTTCCTCCCCTCTGACACGCAGTACCTCGCTCTTTCGATGACCGAGTACCAGCTGGACGTGGGCTTGCTGTCCATCACGGACTCTTCGGTGGTGAGTGGCCCCATGCGTCGCGAGGAGGACCTGCAGGAAAGCTGCGAGCGCGCGCTCAAGGCCCTCCTTGGCGAGTTCGTTGACCTGCCGACGGAGGTGAAGAAGGGCAAGTTCGAGGGTACGAGCGTGCTGGTGAAGCTGCCGCAACCAGCCATGCCCCTACCACGTGAGAAGGCCCCACCACGGCCGAAGCCGCTGACAGCGTGGCAGAAGTTTGCCCTGAAGAAAGGCATCGACATTCACAAGAAGAAGACCAATCGCGTCTTTGACGAGGACCGTCAGGAATGGAAGGACAAGTGGGGCAAGCGCGCCCGTGAGGACCGTGAGAAGTACGACTGGCTCCGTGAAGTCAAACCGAGCTACGTTGCGGCCGAGGACGGCGGCGATCCGTTCCTTGACGATCGCCGTGCCAAGCAGGCTCGCCTGGAGAAGCAGAAGAAGAAGGAGGAGCACAACAAGCGCCGGTCCGAGCACATCTCGTCAGCACAGAACGAGGTCAAGCACCTTGCCGCTGCCGCCCGCAGCCTTTCTACTGCTTCCAATGGCAAATTTGAGAAGAAGAAGCAGTTCAAGAAGGGCTCCAAGATGCCGCAGTGAGAGCGAAAACGTTGATGCTCCGTGTACAGGGGCTTCCCCCTTGCACTTTCCTTCCCAGGCCCGCCCTTCCTGTATGGTTAACCCGTTGGCGGGCAGCCGTGCCACCAACCTATCCACGCATGACGTTGGCCTTTGTAAACTCGTGAAATTGGCTTTGTTCCTCCTTCCGTTACTGCCACTTTGAGTAACCAGCCTTTCCCCTTCCATTTCCTCTTGACGGTTTCATTTCTTAAATAATGTTCCACCAACTTCGTTTAACAGTCTATAATTCAAAAAAATGCTTGCTCTTCTTGTGTATTCCACTACCCACGTCAGGACGCTCCTGTCGCTCTCTTGTCCCTCTAACTGTTAGCCTGCTTTGACGGTAGTTTCTTCGCGTGCTTGAGCGATATCGGTGACAGTGATAGGAAGAGCGACAGTAGAGTCTAGTCGCCCTGTAGCGTGACGAGCGATGCTTGGCGTAATGCGTCTGTAATCCTTCCCATTGTAGCCTCACGCGCACTCATGTGCTGGAGGACGACACAATGAACCAAATATCAAAAAAAAAAAAAAACATTAGAAAAGAAGACAGTGAAGCATTTGCACAACACCAGATATGTCAAAGGTCCATTGATCTGCGATGTATTTGCCCAGACGAAGCGAGTTATCGCTGCCTTTTTTGTTTTGCACACAAACAAGCGAGCGTTTGGGCTGCTACTTCTGCGCATCCGATCAGGCGGCGATGTCTCCCCTCGTACACAAGACCGTGCGTGGGTGCGTGTGTGGTGAGGATGTGCCCAAAGCCACGACTTATAGAGCAAACGATGCCACCCATAGCGTCTTTCTTCAACACATCGGCTCTTCCCTTTCCGTTTCGTTCCGTTACGCTGGTGTGTACCTCTCTTCGCGACTCCTCGGCTGTCTAAGGTGTGTCGCAGCTAAACAAGTCGTTATTTGAGTTCAAAGTTTCTGTTGTTGCATTTTGCACTTTTGTCCTTGTCTTTCTCTACTGCATCAGCCTGTTGGATGTTCATTTGGTGATACATCCTCCCTCGGTTTTTTCTTTTGCGCTTATTCATCTTATTATTACTGAAGTTATTTCCCTTCCTTTTTTCCTTTACGTTCTCCCCCTACTCCCTCGCTTTCCTCATCGAACATCCCTCCGGCAGCACGCTAGCTACACTTTCGTTGCACGGACGTCCTCCACGTATCCCGGGTTGACTCCATTCACCAGGCACTTTCTAGGGCCATTGCGTACAGGCTTCATTAGGCTTCTCGCTGTGCTGTGTGTGCGTGCGGAGTATCGCGTCTGCCGCTTCTTTCATTGCGTGTGTCTGTCTTATTATATTTCTTTTTTTTTTTTAATCTTATACGGCTCCTCTTCACGTTTCTCTCGTATCTCTCCCGCTCTTTTCTTTTCTTTTCTTTGTGGTATCGTTTCGAGCGATACCTTTCTCCTTGCGCCGCCCTGCTAAGGGTCTCTTGCGTGACGTGAACACAATACCTATCTACGTCAATTCTGGAAGAGAGTATTTGCCAAGCAGTCTGACGACGATCCAGGTATTTCAATCTAGTGTACCATGCAGCCATCCCACCCAGCGAATACGCACGACGTAAACGAATACCTGGCCCACCCTGCCCCATCCAAGGGTCACAGCCCCACAAGCTCCACAAAGCGTGCGGCCATGCAGACATCTCTAGAAGACCCGACGTTGGTGGTGACAGGCCCAGACGGTAAGGTAATGGCGGCCCCTCGGCATCAGGACTCGCTCCCTGCGCACCACACAACATCCGCTACCGCCGCTTCCCCTTCGGGTGCAGACGCTGGTCTCACACAGGAAGACATTGACGCGATGATCGCCAAGGACAAGAACAAGCGCATCATCGTGGTGGACAATGTGGTGTACGACGTGACGCACTTTGCTCCGCACCACCCTGGTGGCGCCAGCGTGTTCGTCTCGGGCAACGGCAAGAATGTCAGCACCACCTTCCACGCCATGCACAGCGAGCGTACCAAGTCGAGGCTGCAGAAGTGGGCCATTGGCGGATTCCTGAAGGAGCGTCCAAAGCCGCTTGAAGCCGCCTCCGTCTCTGCCTCCCCTGCCACTACCCATAGCAGCGCGAACGCGAACCCATCCGGCAAGGATGGGGAAGGCCCCGAGGAGGCAGGGGAGCATACGTTCACGCTGGCTGAGGTTCATCGCCACATTGAGCAGAACCCTCACACCCTCATTGTCATCCTCTTTGGGGATGTGTACGACATCACCGCGTTCGCCAGCAAGCACCCTGGTGGACGGCGTGTGTTGGAGTCCAACAACGGGAAGGAATGCGGGGAGACGTTTATGCGAATCCACGGGCTGCGCGCACGGGCCATGGTGCCAGAGTACCTTATCGGGCGCCTCAAGAATGCCCCTCCGATGGCCTCCCCTTTGCGCTCTGCAACGGCCACAGGCGCGGACGCAGACAGCGCGGCCCCGCTTTCCGTGGCTCAGCAGCGGGCGAACTCGACCCGCCTGCTGGAGTCGGAGCCGTTGGCCACGTGCGGCTCCTTTCGCTACCTTACCTTCGCCTCCCCGTTCCGCATGAACGTACCCCCCGGCGGTCACGTGAAAATCTACAGCAACGTGGCGAGGGGCGAGGGCCGCTTCTACACTCCGTACAAGACAGAGCTGGCGAGCTTCTCCGTGTGCGTGAAGCACTACCCGAACGGCCGCACGTCGACCCACCTCTTCAACTTACGCCCAGGCGACGAGGTGTACTACGACGGGCCCTTTGCTCCTGCCTGGATGGCCCACTCGGACCCCTATCTGAACGACACCCGCATCCCCAACACCGAGAAGCACGTTCTGCTGCTTGCAGGCGGCACAGGCTTGTCGCCTCTCTACACCATTGCACGCGATCTCCTACAGCGCCAGACAGCCCAGGTAACCTTGCTGCTCTCGGTACAAAATCCAGACCAGCTGGTGCTGGGAGAGGAGCTGGCGGCGCTGGAGGCGAGGTACAACGAGGCAGGCAAGTGTGGCTGCTCCATCTTTGTGGCCTTCTCCCAGTCGTTTTCTTCAGCCACCGCAGCACCCCAGGCGGGCGAGGGCCTGCGCCTGACCAAGGAGAATACTCTCTACGGAAAAATTGATGCCAAAATGCTGCGGCGCCTTCCGCTGCCCCGTGCGACACAGGCCGCCGTCGTCTGCGGTCCTCCCGCGTTCAATGACGCGATGGTGCGTGCCACCGTGGAGGCCGCGGTGTGCGGAGAGCGTCGCATCCACGTGCTAGACTGAGCGACCCGCGGGCAAGTATCAGCCGTTGCGGTGTTGGAGGTGGCCTGGGGGCGGTCAATGATTACGAGGGTCACCGCGGCCATGGGGTTCGTGTGGCGTTCGAATGTGAGGCACTGCGTGCCGACTTTTTCAATTGTAATCGTTGCTGTTGTTTTCCCCTTCTCCCTCTCGGCTCCCTGTTGCGGCTTCTCGTTTCGATGTGAGGCGTCTATCACTCCTGTCGAACGGCACCGTGGCCCTTGCAACGCTACTTGTTCTTCGTCCACGCGTTTTCCACCTCCTCCCTTCCCTCGTT
This sequence comes from Herpetomonas samuelpessoai, assembly GCA_030849835.1. Lineage (NCBI taxonomy): Eukaryota > Euglenozoa > Kinetoplastea > Trypanosomatida > Trypanosomatidae > Herpetomonas > Herpetomonas samuelpessoai. Next base: position 23,096 of record JASAOC010002001.1, read on the forward strand.
AGGGTGGGGTGTTGTTCCCTCTCTTTTTTCTTCCACCTAATCGTTCTGTTGGAGGATCTATAGTACCAAGCGCTCTTGTTGGTGTCGTATCACATAACCAGCAAAACGAACAATTATGGATTTAAAGCTGAAGCAACGAATCACGTGAGTGCCCCTCAGCGCGTTCTCTCTCTCTCTCTCTTTCTTTCGCGGGCATCTGCTGCTCGTCCTTTCCGCTTTTTTTACTTTTAACGTCGCATTTGGATAAAGAACTATTGAACCGCTGGAAAAGTCAACCTCTTGTTCCTTGACAAGTTATGAAGGAATGCTTTTTCACAAGCGGTAGCAGACGTTTTCTGTGTTGGAATCTTGCGCACCTTATCCCCTCGCTCCCATTACGTTATTCCTATGTTTTTGATAGTGTGCTGCCCCTAACAATGAGCTCCTCGCAAAACATAAAAGCACATCAAAGGAATGAACTTACCTGACAATCCGATGATAAGCCCTCCTTTCCTCCCTTCCTCCCTTCGCCTCCCCAAAACTCCCACGCGAGGAGAAGCACGACTTCCTATTATCCTTGACAAAACATGACGTGCACCGTGCGCAAGAGGCGGAGAGGGTGGGATGGGGAGGGGGGGGGGGCAAAGAGAAAGACGTTCGTGCGCGATCTATTGCAACTACTACCCGCCTCCTACCTTTCAGCAAATATGTGAGTTTTTTTTTGTTTAAAGTTCTTCTTCCTCCTTGCATTTTGTATTTCGACGCTTCTAAAACACGGTCTTTTTGTTTTTCCCCCTGCCAATTATTCATGTTTCATATGCACGCAGGAGCATGCTGTATAGCCTGTGACCTATCCCCTCCCCCCTCTGCTTCCGTCCTTCTTTTCTTCCCTCTTTTTCCCTCCACCTCCACGTCCCCCTCCTCTTATCTCTTCCTCCTGACCCGTCCCCATCTCCTGGCTACTCCACGGTGCTTTCAGCTGACGCGCACTAGTTCACGCTCCACTTGTGGGAGTCAATTTTGTCGCATCACGTCCACTCGTTTCTGCGGAGTGGTGCCTTTGATGCACATCCTTCGTCGGTTTCCCCACTCCCCATGTTTTCCCTCTTCTACGTGATCTTCCACCCCATACAGTGCTTTCTACCCCTCCCTTCTTACTTCTTCCCTCGCTTCTCTTTGTAGTGTGTATGTTGCTGGAATGCAGCCATGAAAACTCTGTCACAGAAGAAAGGCGAAGCATAAAGAGCACAAGAAAAAAATAAAACGATACCGCTGGAAAGATAGACCGCCAAGGACATGAGGGACGCTCGGGGCACATCTGCACGTTGAAAAGGGAAGCTAAAGTGGAATGGTGCTTCACTCTCCTTCATATATTCATAATCACTTCCCCATACGAATGTGACAGTGGTGTATGGTTCGCAGCCTATACCGAAATAGATAAATAAGTAAAGCGTTTGCAAGTCTGCCCACCTCCTTCCCCTCAGCTGGCATGGAGGGGGGGGGGGGGGGGGGNACCTCCTTCCCCTCAGCTGGCAGGGGGGGGGGGGGGGGGGGGGGAGGATGAAAGGAGTCCACAGGGCAGACGTTTCCCAAGACGCCGCACGGAGTGTCTTGGTGGTGTACTCCATTTCGAGGTTCTCTCTCTCCTCGCTGTCACATGCGCCATTCTTTCATTGCCTCTTCGCTCCACAACATTCTGCCAAAAACAACAATCTACAACAACAAAAAAGGATAACTTCAGTAAAAGTGTAGCCCATAGGCATACGAGGACTTCACTCACAGACGCGTTTTCTTTTCTTCTTCTTCTTCTCTTCTTCCCTTGTCCCCCTCTCCTAGCTTGCGATCTTTGCTGTGGTGACACACGGATTGCACCATAGGGAAATTACTCTGTTGGGAAAGCCGTTACTTGCGAGAAGGAAGGAAAGGGCGAGCTATCGAACGACTGCGTTTGCTTCGGGTGCTCGCCCATCACCACTCATCTTGGTTCTACCCTCTTCTTCGTCTCTTCTTCGTTTTGCATTTGTACTTCTGGTTTCTGTCCTTCATAGCTCTCATTGCCGGCGACTACAAGTAAGCGTTGTCGCCCCTTGGTTGCGCCAACAAAACGCTCGTAAAGGCGGAGAGATAAGCATACCCTGAAAGAAAAAAATAACAGAATATCAAAACAGAGTCGTGCACTCAGCGAACATCTTTTTTCCTTTTTCATTTGTTTTTTTGCGTTTGGCCGAATCTAGAGACTTCTCCCCCCCTTCTCGTTCTCCGCCAATCTTTCTTCTGTTAGACACGTCACTTCTTCATTTGTTAAATCTGTCTCTCCTTCCAAGTTTTCTTCTGGAACGAAGTCGGGAGAAAGTCAGCATCGCTTTGTTTCGCGCTCTCTAGCGCAGAAATCCGTGGTTTAGAATTCGAACTGTGCAACACATATTTGCTTCCTGTCGTCACGTTGTGCGGAAAGGAAACGAAACGAGGGCCTTCAAAACATTGGGACAGCTTTCGCCGTTTCGGCTCGTTTGCGTTGTTCCGCTTCGTTTAAGCAGATTTACTCCAGACGCTAACTTGGGGCTACGGGCGGCTTTACTCGCTCCAGTTCAGCCCCTTTGTTTCTCCTTGTATTTGACACTATACATTCTTTCGCCGAGGCTACATCATAGTCCTTCCGTACATACCCCGGTGGCGTGCACGTCTTTTTTTTTTTCCCTCCATTTGCGGCGTTCGTCTCACCTAGCAACCTCCCACCTGCCTCCCGTGAAACGTAATCATCGCCTTCCTCGCTCGCGACGTCCGTCCTGTTGATCTTACTCAGCAGACAAACAGAGATACACACACACACACACACACACACACGCGTACTATCTACTTTTCGCAACAGCGCGCCATTTCATAACCTTGATCCTCTCGACGGAAGCCAGCTTTGTGTCGTGACACACACACGCACACGGCCGCCAAATTGAGTACCAATTCGTTACCAGACATTTTTCACTCTTTTTTTTCCCCCGCTTCTTGTCTTTCTGGGGAACTACCTGCTGCTTCTCTTCTTTTTACTGGTCGATTCCGCTGGCCTAATACCCTCTAGTCGTTCTTCCTCTCTCGTTCCCATAGCGATGAAGGCACGCCGCCAACGGCAAGACGTCCGGGCCTTCACCAATGGCCACCAGAGCGAGGGGGACTTTCATCACTTGAACGGCGAAATTCCCACCCCGACGGCCGGCCTCTCCACCCCGCGGCGTATCGTGAAGTCCTTGAAGGCACCACCAACCTGCGTTACGCAGCTGGTGCAGCTCGACAGCAACCAACCACACCAATCCCGCCGCTTCTCCTCCATCGCCATGAGCGTGCCTAGTGACTGCTCTGTCAGCGAAGTGCGCAGCGAGCTCTGCAGCATGGCTATCGAGGAACAGGGCGAGGTTAGCATGTCCTCCATGTTTGACCATCGTAGAATGCGCCAGGCACGCAGGGCTAGCATGGGCCGTGTCGACACCCGCAAGGCCAATAAGCAGGCACCGGCGTCCCGCAGCACTGGTACACGGGCACGCCAGCACCGCCGCAGCAGCAGTGCCACACACGGTGCTGCCGCCTCCCGCACCGCTGGTGGCGGCAGGGAGGTGGAGGAGTCCACCATTCTGAGCTACAGCGACACGGGGTCCTTCTACAGCTACGACTCGATGGAGCATAGCACCAACTCCCATTCCGTACGGAGTGGGTCCTCGGAAAGCTGTCGAAGCATTTCCTACACCGCCATCTCAGAGAGCGTGCCCAGCTGCAGTCTCACCATCATGGGCGACACCGTGCCCCGTATCCCTGTAGCCAGCGGGTGGGGTGGCCGAGGGCGGCGCAACCTGGCCGCGCGCAAGCACTCTGGGAGTTTCGGCAGCCTCTTTGGCGGCGGCATCGACCCCTACGACGGCACCAGCATTAGCAGCAATCCCGCCCCCGGCAGTAGCACCCACAACGTGAAGCTTAGTAGCCAGGCCGCCAGCCTGTCGACGGCGACGAACAGCGTCGCGCAGGTCCCTCCTAGTTCCTCGGCGGCCAGCATGGTCAAGAGGGACGGTCCGTTGAGGAAACCCAGCACCGATAGCCAAGCAGATTTCGGCAGCACCGTCGACTTCACCATGGGCGCGCCGCCCCTATCAAAGCCCACCACGGGCGAAGAGATCGCTGCGGCGTCGAGCAGCGACGATTCCTGTAGCCGCTCCCCACGGGACTTGGACACGACCCAGCGGGACGCCCATGGGGCCGAGGGCGGCCGCAGCGAGTCTGAAATCAAAGCAGCCCACAGCAAACGCAAGGTGGTCACGGTTTCTGGCGTGTCGCCAAAGAAAAAGGCGCGCCGCTCCTCTCTTTTTGGCCCCGAGTCGCCCAACGGGGCGGTGACGGCGGCGAGCGCCTCCGAGGCCCACGAGTCCACGGCGGCAGGGTCTTCCACGCTGACAGAAGGGGACGCCTCGGGTGGTCCGCACTCCCCGATGGGAAGCTCCGGAAAGGACGGGGACGCCGTCGACGGCAGCAATGACGGACCTCCTCAGCGTGTCTTCCACACAAAACGCGAGGAGCGGATTGGACGTGGCAGCTACGGCGATGTCTATCGCGGCGTTGACTTGGACACTGGTGCGACCATCGCCATCAAGGAGATCATCGTCCCCAAGGACTTCACCAGGGACCTTGACAAGCAGCTCACGACGCTGGAGCGTGAGATTCGTGTGATGCGCAAGCTGCAGCACCCCAACATTATTCACTACATCGGTGCGGTTCGTGACGACAATTCGCTGAGCATCATCATGGAGTTCATTTCCGGTGGAACGGTAGGGGAGTTGCTGAGGGCCGAGGGTGCCCTGTCCGAGGAGCGCACGCGCGGCTACGCAGCACAGCTCCTCAATGGACTGGAGTATCTTCACCAGCGACACATTGTGCATCGTGATTTAAAGGGCGATAACCTGTTCCTGGCAGACAATGACGTCCTCAAGCTCGGTGACTTTGGCACCAGCAAGGAGCTCGTCACAACTCTCGTGACGGATTCCGTGGCAGGAACGCCCAACTTCATGGCGCCCGAGGTCATTGCTTGCAGCGGGCACAGCTATGCGGCGGACATCTGGTCCGTGGGCTGCTGCGTCCTGGAGATGCTCACCGGCTTGCCTCCTTTCGCGAAGCTTGACAACCACATGGCCGTCATGTTCGCCGTGATGAAAGGGAAACTTGAGGAGCAGGTGCCGGCGGAAATATCCGGGGGAGCGAAGGAGTTTATCAAACTCTGCACGATGCATGACCCAAAGGACCGCTGGACTGTGTCCCAGCTCCGGCAGCACCCGTGGCTGCTCGGCGAGAGCGTCGCCACTGTCTCAGATGACGGTGCGGCCATCGCCACCACGGGCACGGCCGCGGGTGAGCTTGGCCAAGGCACGACGGCAGCTGCAAGGGAGGAGGTACTCCCACACGAGGAGCGCAAGAAGCCTTCTGGCCGCTCTCCGCGTGGACGAGCCAAGGACCGAAGGCCCTCCCCTTCGCTCCGGAGAAAGACAACGGGCGCGGCGGCCCCGAGCATGCCGCCCATCCCCTCCCCCGCTGGCAATCGCAAGACCAAGTCGGCAGCCCCGCTGGAGCCGGCGGCCTTGGCCAGGACAAGCGCCAGCCACGGCGGCGGGACCCACTTGCCGGCCCCCAAGCGCAGCCCCTTGCCGCCCCACTCTGAAGACGGTGAGATTGGCGGCACAACCAGCAGCGACCCCTCCTCCAACGGTAACAGCCCCGGCAGCCGCACCAAGGCCGGCAAGGGTGGCAAGCGCAGCAGCAGCAGCAAGAAGGCGGTAGGCACACCAATGGCTGGGGGAGCAGAGGGTCCCTTGGAGGTGGAACCCCCGGCGCGCATGGCCGCCACCGCACGCTCCAGCAGCGGCCGCCCTCCGACAAAGCCGAGCAGCGCTGCCCCCTCACGCACACACTCGGGCGCCACACGTGGCGCTGCCACACTGGCACCGCAACGCCCTGCGGCGCGCTCCAGTAGCGCAGCGGCCAACGGCGGCCGTCGACGCCGTAGCAACGACGACAGCAAGACGCAGAACATCAGCGGTGATGGTACCGCCAGCAACGACGGGGGCTCGCCCACTGTGATTGCTTCCCCACCTGCGGGGAGCCCGACGAACAACCCGCGCCGCAATAAGTTGTCAGGCAACCGGAAGGGCTCCGGCAACACCCGCAGCGTGGGCAGCGCGCTGGCTCTCACACCGAACAACACCAACAACAACAGCGCGAATGCCACTGGGGCACTCCTCAGCCCACCGAGAGAGAAGAAAAAGAAAACAAAATTGAGCATTTAATATGCACGAGGCGTTCGCATTCTGCTGCCTCTTTATCTCCCTTTCTTTACGCCTACGCGAGTGTCTGCGTGTTTGATGTATATCATTGCCCCTCTTTTTTTTTTTTTTTTTTTGGCACGGTGCTCACCGTATCGAGGGAGGGCTTTCTTTTCCTTCTCTTCTTATATGGGCCGCCGCATGGCCGTTTACCACCTCTTCTTCTCGCCTCCTCAGCCACGTTACGATGGGCGGTTTCTCGCAAAGAAACTGCCGCCTACCATCTGCTTCAACGTCCTGGTCTCTAGTACTACCTGGCAATCGTATTTCACCCCAAACCACGTCGGGTGCTATTCAAATGGTATCTTTCGTGCCCCCGCGAGGATACTCATTCCCTGTCCATTTTTTTTTTCCCCCCGCCTTCCCTCCATCCCCAGATACCTGGGCTTACACACATATTTCACCCAGCTGGTGCGCCGCGCACAGCTTTTTTTCCCTTGTACTGTTCCTTTGACATTGTAGCTTGCTTCCCTCCTCCCTATTTTGCGTACTCTTTTTTCCTCCCGCTTTTTCTTCATCTTCACTTCCTTTTTGTGTTTTCACCCATGGCGGCTTCGACTCCCTCCTTGCTGGTAAAAGGAGCAGACAACATTCTGTTGCTATTCAAAAAAATAAAATAAAAAATAAAATAAGAAATAAGAATAATATATCTGTTTTTCTTATTGTAGCTGTTTTGTATTAGTTTTTTTTTTTTTTTGCGCCTGGGAATATTTTTTTTCCTCTTCTTTTTGTGGTTGCCGTTTTTACCGTCTCTTTCATTTTGTGTTTGGTTTTCCCCTCAGTGCTCGCTCGCTAGTCTTCGGAGTCCACATTCCACCTCCCGTGTTTACCTATCACAGTGAAATGCTACGACCTTGCGTTGGGAGGACATTCCTCTCGCCACGACCGCAGCACTCGTCACTTGCCCACGTCTCCGTGGTAAGAGTGAACCGAGAGAAGGGTCGTTTATTCCCCCCTCCCCCCGTCTTCGTTACGGGTTGCCCTCCGTCACCTTTCCCATCTCTCACTCTGTGTCTGTGTGTCTATGTGTCTTCTCGCGACCTCGACCAGGATAGTCGACTTAGCTAGCTTTGCCTTCACATGCCGGGAGGTTTACCCACAGAGACGCTTACTCACTTCATCTGTGTTTTCGTCTTTTTTTTTTCATCTGTCCTGATTTTGTCCGTTAAACATGTTTTGGTGAACCTGTTCAGTTTTTTGTAATTTTTTTTTTTTGCCCCATCTTCCCTCCCTCTCTCCATGCATATTGGAACACATCTTAATTTCATACTTTACTGTCTTTCTCAATTCACCTCCTTTTCGTTTCATTCATTCACAAACACACACAAAAAAGGAGCCAATCGGAATGGAGTTATACTGCTCTCCTCCGGCTTCCTTTCACCCGTAATTTGCCTTTCCTCTTTCGTTCCCTCGGTAGGACCGCGATCACAGCGGTCCCCACATGTTTCTCCTACGACCCTAAAATTTGAGGAAGTGAACACTGTTGCTCGTTCCTGGATTATGCGACACGGCCAGCAGACTGCGCGCTGTCACCGCTACCTCCACACACAGGTTTCTCTCCTTCCATCTTTTTGTAATTAAAAAAAAATCGCGTGTTGCCCGCTTCGGACACTACGTCGCTTTTCCGCTCTCGTCTGCGTGTGTTGGCTGCAAGTGCGAAGCTATCATGCAGGGAAGCGCCAATCAACAAAGATAGCGTGAGCGTGAAGCGTCTGCGAAAGTGTAGCGTGAAAATTTAAGCACACATCAGTTTTGCTATAGGTTTATGAGAACAGAATGATTGCAACACCGCACTTTTTTTTTTTTTTTTTCCACCTTCAACTCGTGTGCACAGAGCTCTATATCTTTTTATTACTATTCTTGGATGGAAAGCTACCTCGTGCGTTGTGGTGTGTTGGGTTGAGTTGTGCTGTTGTTCTGTCTGTTCTGTGGTCCCTTGCAGGAACTCCTCTGATTGGTGCTCAGAATCGTCTGAGCGTCCCTTCTCCCATGTGATCATAGCTTTCTTCCAGGCCCACCGTCTGTTTTAACACAACCGCTCGCGCGGACGGCGATCGTGCGAAGGACTCAACGGTTTGAGGAGGAGGAACACATGAATGCTCAACGCAATCGCGCACGCACCGCGGAGGTTCCTTGCGACATGAGCTAGCAACCAAAACTTGACGAGGGTTTCACAGGAAGGCGGGACAACGACAACTGGCATAAGCTAATCAATATAGGAAAGGAAACTGTGATGGAAGGGGTCATGCACCGGGACGGTTCTTACGGTTCTTGCTCATTTCTTTATTTTTAAAAACATTTTCCCTCTTAGCTTTCTTCTTTCCAGACTTTCTTTCTCTTTGCTTTTCGACCCAATGCACTCTTTGACCCGTTTGTCACACACGTGCACAAACAAATGTTATAATATAACAAACACAGAAAGAACCCGTACACTGTATCAATTCGCAACGAGAGAGAATCTTGCTTTTAAAAAATTATTACTTGCTAATTCACACCAGCGCTACTAAGAAATTTTTGTTCTATCACCACAGGCGTGACACACACACACACACACACACACAGCCACGTGAACCACTTTCTTTTTCAGGGGATGCCACAGAGGACAACGCAACGCGTGGAGAGGTTCAATGTGGGTGTCCTGGGTGATCGGTTGGCTGCTGCTGCGTACCGACGATGATGACAGTTCTGCTGCCAGCTCTCCGAAAGACCTTTTTTTTTTTTTTTAAATTGCCGTGGTGCGTCTGACCCCCTTCCTCACCCTTCCTCTTCCCCCAGCAGGCACCACCCAGGGATCCTATCTTCGCACGCCGCTGTCGACAGTCTTCACCGCTCCTCGCTCGGTCAAGCGTGGGTAAATCGTCCTCGCATCTTTCATGGCTTCCTCCGCGTGGTGTCTCTTGTGTTTTTTCCCCTTCTTCGTCCTTCATTTATGACCAAAAATGAATGGTTGCCCACAGCCTTTTTTTCTTCTTTGTCGCAAGCTGAAACGTTGACAAATCGTTTCGTGGAATTTTTTTACTTACCGTTCCTTGATGGACAACGGTATTCACATATGAACGCATGGAACCCCTCCTTTCTCAAGTAGTTTTCTTCCCTCTTCCCCACTCACTCTTTTTCCTTTTTTATTCTCATTTATTTGTCGCTTCAGGTTTTTCTTTCTTTTTTCCTTCTTGACCCCCATCGGGTACCTACTTCAGAGCTGGAGTGGCCTCTTGGTCTTTCTTCTTACTTGGCACATGCGCACGGGCTCTCTCTGTTAGCGTGGGTCGAGGCACGCAGCTCATGGACTTGTGCAAGTATCTCCTCAAAGTGTCTGAGAGCACACACACACGCACAGCTCACACTGTACCACAGCTGGCGTTGTCGAAGAATCTGTTGCGATGGGAAGGCTTCCCAAGAAAAGGGGGAAGAGATTTGTACACTGTGAAAGCGATAGAGTTCACTGCTCGATGCTTCGAAAACGAATGGTGTCTACTTCGCTTTAAGATCTTTTTTTCTCCTAGCCTCAAGCAAGGCACTCGGTCTTGCACTGTGTCTGTGCATCATTTGACTGCGTACGTACACCGTCATTCTCATTCGCTCTGCTTTATTTTTCTGTCTATCCTTCCCAGTGTCCCCTTCGAGGGCGGTCGTGTTCAGTTGCCTTGACTCTTTCGCTAACCTACTAATAAGATAACGCCACGAACAACAGCAACAGCAACAAGAAAAAAACACAACTACTTACTTATCTCATTCTGGATTTTCTAATATGGATCGTTTCCTTCCGAAGTAATCGCTCTTTTCTTGTCAAGTTTCTTTTTTCCTTTCTGCTAGTTTTCTGTTTTCTGTTTTCTGTTTTCTGTTTTCTGTTTTCTGTTTTCTGTTTTTTTTTTTTGTTTCCTCTTGCTTGCGAACTCGTTTCCTCTACGGTAATATTTTGTGATCTTTTGACTTTTCATTCGTGTTTCTTTCTTCCTCCTTCACGCAACCTCCACGCATTTCTTTTATCCCCCTCCCTTCGCTCCGATCTACAAAGATACTTTCCACCTCTGTGACTTTCCCTTACCATTTCTTCAACTGACTGAAATGTTCTATACACATTGTCCGGTGACTTTGCGCATGGCAGGCGCGTTTCGTCGTCATTTTTTTCCCCTCCGGTCTTCTTTCTTGCTCCTTCACCTCCCCCTGGCGTCTCCCCTCTCCCCTCTCCTCTCTCCTCGGCTGTGTCTGGTTCTCTCTTGCAGAACACACTGCCGCCTACTTATACAGTACGCACAGAAAACACACAATAACGGCAGTCAAAGATAAGAACGACGTGCTAAGTCAACAGAAAGGCATCCACGCTTTTCCATGGAGCTGCAGCAGCAACAACAAGGTATTGTCTGCTGTGTATTGGAGTCGTGCGCGCAACTAACGATATGTGCAGCTTCTCTTTTTCCTCCTGTGCTCCACAGTCGGAAGCACGTTCAATGTGGGACTTGTGGGGACGGTTTTCCTGACCGTGAAAAAATATATGACCACCTGCCCTACCGGTGGCAATGCTATCTGTAAATTGCTGACAACAGACAGAGGAACAGACGTTCTCACACACATCAATTGTCTTCATGTATCCTCTACGCTTCTCAACGGGTGAGCCCTCCTCCTCCTTTCATTTTTACTCGTGTGTCGACAAACCAGGATTCTAGGTGAAATCGTTTGTGCTTCTCCCTGTTTTCTGTCGAAGCAGCATCGAGCTCTTTTTTTTCTTGTAAAAAGAGGCTTCGGATTTCTCTTCGGAAGTCCCCTCTTATCCTTTTATTCTCACTTACCTGCCCTACACAAGAAGGAAGTGAGTGAAGGTTGCTCACGGTGGATAGAAACACATCGTCCTTCGTTTTTGCACAAAGGCTGTCTTCTTCAACATCTTCGTCTTCGCATTGCACACTCCCTCTTTGCATTCGTGACCTCCTGCGTTGACCACTTGCTTCTCCTCAACGCTCTCATCTTCTCTTTCTGTTCTTTCCCGTGTACGGATCCTTTTATTTTTCTGCAGCTTTCCGAACTGGGAACTCACTGCTGTCACCAAACGCCGAGGCCCTCACTCACACGGAAAGGAAAAAAAAAAAGCAGCCACCGCTACGGCGACATCGTTGTACAGGCAGAAGAACACGTCTTCATACGATCCGACACACAAACACTAACGTCTGGTGCGCTCACGCTGACTTGAAACCGTCCACCATGGCGTCAAGTGAAGGGCAGAGTTATTACAAGATCAGTACGGCGTTCGAGAAGCAGCTGGAGGCCCCCATCCTCCCTGGTCTCGCTGTCGTGGGTCGCTTCTTGCTCCCATCCTCGGACCCTAAAGTGCTGTCAGCGGCCAAGGCCCCAGACCTCGCACCGTGCCTCGCGGCCGCCAGCTCGGGGCAGAAGGTGATTATTCACAACAACAACACCAACACCGCGGCGGCCAAAAAGTCTGCCAAGCGCGGGGAAAAGAAGGGCACGGGCCGCCAGGGCAGCCCACCCATCGGCAGCGACGAGGCCGCGCTGCGCAGCTTCACGTTTGGGAAAGAGCCGACGGCGATTGCAGCGGGCCGGTTGAACGATGGTGCCTCAGTACCGGCACTGCAGCAGCAGGAGGCGCTGCTCTACGGCGCGGCCACCTCTCTTCTAGCCTACGATGTGGACCGCAATCAGCAGTACTTTTATAAGGACGTTGAGGATGGGGTCCGCGCCATCGTGAGCGGCCCAGTAGAGACGGCGCCTACCGTCGGCGGCGGAGGAGGGCCGGCCCCCGTATTGGCGGTGGTCGGTGGCAACTGCAGCGTGTACGGCTTCGACAGCCAGGGCACCGAGCGCTACTGGACGGTGACGGGAGACCAGGTGACGGCCATGACGATGCTACCATGGGCGGGAGGAGGCCCCAAGGATGGCCCACCAGCGCTCGTGGCGGCGTCGGAAGACTTCGAGATCCGTGTCTTTCGCGGCGAGGAAGCGGTAGCCAGCATCAGGGAAGTAGATTGCGTTCGGCAGCTGGTGCCGCATGCTCGACCACAGGACCCCGAGGGTCAAGCAGGCCGCTTCGCCTACCTGTTGAAGAACGGCACTGTGGGGGTGTACCAGCAGACGGAGCGGCTGTGGCGCATCAAGAGCAAGTGCCTGCCGGTTTCTGCGGCGTTCTGTGATGTGGATTGCGATGGAGTGGCGGAGCTGGTTGTGGGCTATGACAATGGACGGCTCGAGGTCCGCAGCGACCTGCGCGCGGGGAGCGGAAACAAGGGCGGTGAGGTGCTCTTTCGCGATACCTACAGCGCACCAGTGGCAGCGGTGCTGGCGGAGGACTACCGACAGGACGGGCGCGTGCTGCCGCTGGTCTGCACCGTGGATGGCAGCGTCCGGGGACTTACGCTACTCGAGTCGAAACTCGAGGACGCTGTGGAGACGCGCGATGCACAGGCCCTGGAGGCCCTCACGCAGGAGCGTGCCCTACTCGCCTCTCATCTGGCATCGCTGGAGGAGCAGTTGGCCCTGCAAGAAAAGGGAGAGCAGGACCTCACGATGCCTGAGGCTGGCCTCGAGGTGCAGGGGACCCTGCGCGCCAACTTTGCTGCGCAGAAGCTCGATGTGGTGCTCACGCTGGCCAACGCCCCGCGCGACGCGGTGATTCATAGTTGCGTGCTCAAGGCCTCCACCGGTGCGGTCTTCTTCAATGGTGGCAGCGGTAGCGGTGGCGGTGCCGATGGCGCGGACGTTGCCCAAGAGGACGCGGGCGACACGCGTTGCTACTACGGTGAGGAGCCAGGCCAAACGCTGGTGTGCCCTGTGGATTTCCCGCGCGATGTTGGCGCAGAGCTGACGGCGCTGGTGGCGGTGGGCGGCGCGTTTGCGGAGAATTACCAACTGCACGAGGTCACCCTTACCGTGCCGCCCTTTGCCGCCTACCAGCTCCCCAGCCTCGCCCAGTCGGAGTACCCCATGCTGTCGCTCTCGTATCGGCCGCCGAAGGGCTTTGTCCGGCTGGGCTTCGACAAGCCGTTGCGGATGGAAGCGCTTGAGGGGTGGCTGCGCCGTTCCTTCAGCGTTCCTCCCGACCTCTCCCTCGCCGACGCCAACGATCCAGGAGCACCAGTGCTGCATATCGAAGTCATCTCCATGCGGGACGGTGGTGCCCCGCTGGCGGTGGAGGTGCGCAGCGCGGCCCCTGGCAGCGGCCTGTCCACCGTCGTTGTACGCGGTGAGTCTATGGATAGCTGCGGCGATGTCGTGACCTCGCTGGATGCCCTGGCGGGCGGAGTCGCTGAGGACGGTGCTGCACCAACCGAGACGACCTGTGAGTTTCCCGAGGAGCTCCAGCGGCTGCAGCACGTGCTCGCCACCGTCGATGACCTGAATGCCGTGCGCATGAAGCTAAGCACTGACATGGCGGATGCGGCGGCGGTGGTGAAGACGCTGCTGATTCGCGCCGAGGATGCTCGGCTGCTGGGGGACATGGCGGCCATGCGCAAGGGGTACGCAGCCCTGTACGACGTCGACACGGAGCTGCTCGGCGAGAACATGAAGCGCGCGAATAATTACGAAGAGCTGAAGAAGGCGTTGAAGGAGGTGAATGGGTTCATTCAGAAGGTAGGCCGCCTGCGGCTGAGCTCCACGCAGCGGTCAGCGGTGGTGACGGCTTGCCGCAACGCTCTCAAGGCGAATAAGACAGCTGCGCTCATGGATATCGTTCGCACGGGCTCCGTCATGTGAGGATGTTCCTTCTCCTGTTACCGCTTCTTCCTTTCCCTCTTTTTTTTTTTCTTTCTTGCACACTTCTCTGTCTCTCTCTTCTCCTTACATTTACTTGGCGCTCTCCGTGCCGTTCACCCAGGGTAGGGGAAGAGGAACAGCAACGCAATCCATGTACAACGAAGCACAAGTGGAATCCCCTTTTTTTCACTGACGAGTGCGCTACGGCTTGCTTCCCCGTGGCGTGCGACGGGCGGGTCTCCTCTTGCGTAGGGTGTGTATACCTTTCTTCTTGACGTCTGTTTGGGAAGGGCGTGCTCTCTCCCCACCCCCCTACTCATAGAGGGCAACCATGTGAAAATATGAGTTCAAATGTGAGCTCCTCCGAAGGCAACACCAGAAACGAAAGTGGCATTACAGAATGCAGACAGCACGAAGGCGCGATGGGGAAAAAGAAAAACACAAATCGAAAAATCCTCCACTGAGCGTTCTATCGAAGTTTCCTTCAGTGGAGTGCAGTGGAGGGAAGTGACCGGAGAAGTGCCACAGTTCGCAGGAAGGCGGTCACTCCTGCTGCCGTTTTATCCCTATGCACACATGATCGCTACCTGAGTGAGTGTTTCTGCGTGTTCTCATCCTCGACTTCCCCCTTTTCGGTCTGCACGATAGTAGATTAGCCAGCCACTTTTTCTCCTCGCTCTTTCAGCCGGCTGTCCTTTTTTTTTTTTCACCTTTAACGTTGTTCGTCAAGGGAGAAAGAAGAAGAAGAAAGACAATAGTCTTTTCGGAAACTCAAAACAACCCGGTGAAAGCTTTCTAGCGGTCTGCTGCTTAGCCATCTAGCAAAACACCAGTAGGAATTCTGCAGGTTGATTCGTTCCCGCGCGCCTGCACACACACACGCTGACGGACACGCACGCAAACACACACTCGCGTGTAACAGAGCGTGACAAACTCACCCGATAGCATTACTGTGACTGTCGCCACCGTTCCCGTGCGTGCTTCGAATCCCGAGTAGTATCGAGCAATTCTTTTTCTCTCCCTCCCTTCCTCTATCTTCCTAGTGCAAATCGTTCTCTTCGTATCCCCGTTTCCTCTCACACACGAGTGCGCAACTGCGGTGATTGCCCAAGAAAAGCGATCCATCTAAACGGAGAGAATCTATCACAGTCATGTTTAGGCGACTCACTGGGAACCTGACGGTTGGCTTGAAGGTTGGCGCGGCCGCGTGCTTCAACCACGGCCACACCTCCGCCGACCCCATCCCTCCGTCCGCCTCCTCGGCAGCGACGGCGGCGTCTTCCGGCCCATACCAGCCGGCGTACTCGGAGGTGAAGGGTACCTCTGGTGTGCCTGTCCTAGACCAGCTGATTGGCTACTACGTGAACATTCAGTCACGGAAGATGTACTACAAGGATTTCCTCCGGATCGAGCACCAGGCCGTCCGCTGGGCGTTCGCGGACATCCGCAAGAATAGCGAGGCCCTCGCCCACGGTCTCCTTCAGACCGGCGTCCGTCCTGGCGACCGCGTGCTGGCCATCCAGCCGTGCAACTGCGAGACGCTGGTGATGCAGCTGGCGTGCGCCAAGATTGGCGCCTTGCTCTGCGTGGTGCCACACAGCAACATCAGCGCTGATAAGCTGCGCTTCTACCTAAACGAGTTCCAGCCTCGTCACCTGATCGCGCGCGAGTGGATCAATGTGCCGGAGAACAAGCAGGGCGAGCTTGTGGACCGTAACATGCACTTCTGGGACACCATCTACAATGTGATCCCGGAGCTTGGTCTGTCGTACCCTGGTCAGAAGTTCCAGTGGGTGCACTCGCAGGAGTTCTACTTCCTTAAGAAGGTCATTATCACGGACCACAACATGAACCTGCTCGGTGTCACGCCCATGCGCAAGATGCTGGTCTGGGGCCCTTTCTCCTACTACGAGCAGCGCCTGCGCCGTCTGTCTGCCCTCCTGCACCCGGATGATCCCGTCCTCGCCTTGGAGGACCCTCACCCCGCCGCGGAGGACAAGCTTCATGTGACCTTCTCCCACCGCAACTGCGTCAATGCTGGCTTCCTCTTTAGCCAGCTCATGAAGTTCAAGGCGGAAACCCGCTTTGGCGTCATGCCGAACCACCACACGGACCCGATTGGCGCGATTGTGGCCCCGTACGCTGCCATCACCAGCGGCGCCGTTCTCGTTCAGATCCACTCGGACATGTTCACGGACGACCACGCCATCAACGGCATTGAGAAGCTCTGCGTGGAGGAGGTGGAGACGATCCTTGGTGCCAAGGCAGACTTTGACCTGCTCCTCCGCCACGCCGGCAACTTTGATGCGGACCAGTTCGAGCACCTCAAGTCGGTCTGCATCTTCGAGGACGCCGCCGAGCCCACCGTCTCGGACGACTACCTCAAGAAGCTCGCCACCGCCCTCACCCTCGACGACGTCTTCGTGTTCCGCGGCCCCATCGAGGCGTCCTACATGCTGACCTGGCGCTCCCTCAAGAAGGGCCAGCTCGGCATGGTGCCCCACGCGGAGGCCAAGGTCGTGGGCGACCGCGGCACTGGCGACGCCAAGGTCCTGGCCGCCGGCACGCGCGGAAACCTCAAGATCAAGGGCCCGCACGTGACGGCAGGGTACTACAACAACGCTGGTCTGATGACGGAGATGGTGGACGAGAAGGGCTTTGCCAGCACGAGCCGCGAGGCCATCATGGACGACAAGGGCAACCTGACCCTCAAGGAGACGCAGATTTACTAAATCACGGCCACATATGAAAGAAATACTTTCGAGTACGGCGCATGAACGGCGATGAGGCGCTTGCGCTCCTTCTTCTTTGCTTCTTCTATCTACTGTATGCGTACGTGTGTCTGGCGTGTGTATTGTATCAGAGGATGTCTTGCGCTGTTCGGCAAGACATCCTGGTCCTTTGTGCGTCTTGTGTAACACATTCTTTTCTTCCTAAAAGGCAAACGAAAAGCACGCGTGCTGGACAAAGATGAGGCGTCGTCGAGTCTCTGCTTCTCCGTGTTTTGCACCGGGCGTTTTTTTTTTCATTCTTGTTGTTTCCATCTTCTGCCGATGTGACGCGCTCCCTCCTTTTTGCTCTTTCGAAATTCCTTTGGGGTTGTTCAGGAGCGTTTTTTTTTGAATTTTTTTTTTTACGTCCTGGTTCGTTTTTCTTGTCTCTGCAATGATGCGTGTCCTTAGTAACGTAGTAGTAGCTCTCTCTATCTCTCTAGGCAACTGATTTTCACATGGTAGCGAGCGTTTCTTTCATTCTGGCAGCGCTGACCCTTGGCTTTTCTCGAGAAACCGCGCCAACGTTGGCGTGTGCTGTCACATGTTTGCCTTTTCCAGGTGTGACGTCAGCCTTCTCTCCCTCCTCGTTTGTTGTTTTCTTGCTTCCCGGGCAGCTTTATCAGATGGTGAGCAGACCATCCTCTCCCCCTTCGTTTGCAAGATCTGTTGTTTTATTCGGTGAACGCTCACCCCACGACCATTGCCTCCCCTTCTCTCCCCTTGTATTGCTTGTATTTCTTCAAATGCAGCTTGCAACTGTCCCATTGTCACCACGACACATACACCCACATACGCCAAAGAAGACAAGCACCTGCGGTGAAGCCACATGAAAGGACAACCGCCGTGACAGATTCGAGCAGTGACGGACAGAGACCTTGGTGGAAAGAATGGGAACGAAAGGAGGGAGGGGAAGTGGAAGAAGGGGGGCTGACTTTCACACTCCTTCCTCCACCATTCAGCGAGTGGTACAAAGACACAGGGAAGCGTGCGGCAATCTGTCTGCCTCTCTCTGTGAGCTGTGTATCGGTTCGTCTGAATCTCGTGGGGCCCATACTCTTGCCTCTCTTGCAACCCCTGTGCCTGGGTAGGGGGTAAGCGAGAGAGCTGTCATCCCACAGCACTTTTCCAATGCGCTCTTGATGGCAGGACGTCTTCATTCCACGTCACCTGTTTACGAGAAAAGAAAACAACAACCGAAAGCAACAGCAAACAAACACGTAACACATGTTCACTTCAGCTACTCCGTCTCCCCCTAACTTTCTCGTTAGCTGGTATCTTTGCCCACTTTCACTGTTTTGTTTTCTTGCGGCTTCTTGGTGGGCGATCAAAGATAGGCTTGTAGTGACCAACATATTCACTTAGGTCGTTGGTGAGCGCAGCAGGGTTCTCCCTCTGACGACACACATGGCGAAATCGAAGAAGGAGAAAAAGCAGGCGCGGCGCGAGCGGCAGGAGCAGCTGCGGGCGGCGGCCGAGCACATTCAGGAAAAGCTCTTGGTGGAGACACTGGAGCCCAAGGAGGAGGTGGAGTACGTCCTGGACGACCCCTCTGCCAATGAAGAGGCAGAGCAGCGCGCGGAGGCAGACGCAGCTGGCGGCAGCGGTGACGCCAAGCAACACAGGGACGGCGACCTTGGTAACGAGGAGGACGACGAAGAGGACGAGGACCGCGTCGAGCTGCCACCAACGGCCTCGGCTGCCGCGCTGCGTAAAGCAAAGAAAGGCGCCCGCAACGCTGGAGCCACCGGACGCAAGCACCACCGCATGAGCTGGCAGGCGCTGAAGCTGGCGGTGTCCAATCGCTACGGGGCCGACGCGGCTGAAATGGTGACAGAGCACGACGGCAACGCCGAAGACCCTTTCTTCACGGTGCTCCTGAAGATGCAGCCCCACACCGTGCCAGTGCCGCGCCACTGGGATCGACTGCGCTCCTTCATGTCCCTGCAGGCGGACCGCGAGGAGGCGGTGGGCCTCGTGCCCGCGGAAATTCAGGCGCTCGGGGTGGACAAGATCCGCGCTGCCAAGGACAAGCGCGCGAACCCGGACCAGATCGCATTCATGACCTGCTTTATGACCGGCACCCCGTTGCAGCGCAAGACATTCCACGTGCAGCTCACCCCCTTTGGTGACGTCTTCCGCGAAGGCAAGTGGATGCCAAAGGCGCAGTTCGAGCCAGGGAAACTGAGCCAGCGGCTGCGGCAGGCACTGGGGATGGGCCCTCACGCACCCCCGCCGTGGCTCTACAGCATGCAGACCATGCGGCGCCTGCCCCCAGCCTACCCCCGACTGCGCGTCCCCGGCCTCAACGCACCGATCCCGGCTGGTGCGCAGTGGGGTCGGGGGCAAGGCCAGTGGGGCGACCCTCCTCGCGGCGAAAACAACAACTTCCTCTTCCCAGGTCTCATGGACGAGTCTGCCGACTCCGTCGCGAACGCGCCGCGGCTGTGGGGTGTGGTGCCACCGCTCGAGGCCGAGGACGCAGCAGGGGAGGCCGCCGCCAAAGTCAACCGACCGCCTCCGCCGCAGCCACAGAACGCGGCTCCGGCCCCGTCGCCTGCCGCCGCCAGCACCGTCACCATCACACCGACTCCGTTCCGCCCCCAGGCCTACCAGCCGCAGGTCCCCACCACGGCGCGCTACGTCTCCTCAGTGCCGCAGGAGTATGTGCGGGTGCAGGACAGCGGCGCCGGTGCAACGGTCGCGATAGGCCATAAGATGGTGCGCAGGGCGGATGTGGCTCCACCGAAGGCGACGGTCGCTGCTGCCGCCGCCGCCAAGCAACCACCTCAACCTATGGGGAAACAACCGGCACAGCAGCCGCAGCAGCGGCCCGGGGCGAAGCAGCCGCCCCCTCCACCAAATCCTCGCAGCAACCGCGGCACAAAGTTTTAATCCGTTCGTCTGCGTGTGCGCAACGGTGCAGGTGAAGGACAGAGGGCTATCGGAAGAGACGGGGGAAGAGGGGTAGAGGAACGGCAGAGAGGGAAGAAGGGCGACGTGGGGAGCGTTCACTTCCACATTCCCTCTTCGACGTGCTATCGGTGAGTTCCTCTCTGTTTGGAAGTGCGTCCGTATTTCTTCGCTTCTGTCTTCGCGCCCATTCAGTTGGATATGGTGCACGTTGTCTTGTAAGGTTTCTGTTTCTGTGGGTTTCCCTTCACCCGGCATGCTATGATAACCAAGCCAAACAAAGCACATCAATGTTTGTGGAAGAAGTGAATGGAGTGAGTTGCAACGCGGGAAGGCTATGGGTAAACGCGCTTGCATGTGCTGAAATTCATCTCCTAAAAAGTAGAGCGTCAAGTTCTTCTCCCACAGGGGTATGCAACAGCTGCACCCTCTGGTCACTTCATCAAGGCACGCAGACTTCCCCTTATCTCTTTGTTTTCTTTTCACTCATCTGTGTCCTGTGTGATCATTGCGACCACACAACTACAAACGCAAACACACACTGACGAAGAAAAGAAAGTTCATTGTTATCCTTCAGCAACGCAACCGTTCTTTAAAAAAAAAAAAGAAAATAGTGAAAAGAACAGTAGCTATCAAAGCCCGACAACTCTTCCCTTCCCCACCACCCGTGTACGCGCGCGACTACCATGTCCACTCCCACCAGGGATCGTTACACTTTCCAGTACGCGGAGCTAAAGCGAGGCAACGCGCCGGCGGAAGCTCTCGCGACGGTTGCGCTCGAGTTCATTCACTCGTACAGTGAGAACCCGCACTACGAAGAGCTTCTCGCCAGTTTTATCGAGACCCTATCCGAGAAGGAGGACGCCCAGGTCGAGGACGCCTGGCGCAACCTGACCACGTCCCTCTCGGAGCGCCAGCACAGCCTGCTGGAGGAGGAGCGCGCCAAGGAGCGCCGCCCCAAGAAATGGGCACCCATGAAGCCCGTCAAGGATATTATCAATGACGAGAGCGACGACGACGCGGGCGAGCTGCAGCTGACGCCGGAGGAGGAGGCGCGCCTGAAGGCGGAGCGCGAGGAGGCCGAGCGGAAGAAGGAGGAGGAGTGGCAGCGCATCGAGGCGCGCATGCAAGAGATGGAGCGCCAGAAGGCGGAGAATGAGGCGAAGCTCAAGGCCCGTGCGCGCAAGGTGGACACCAAGGCCTTTGAGGAGAAGCTGAAGCAGGAAGGCGTCGTGCTGCTCAACCCGGGCGAGGGCCACGGCAAGAAGGGCGGCAAGGGTGGCAAGGACCAGCCCATGTCAGCGGAGGAGGTGGGCAAGCTGCACCGCGAGGTAGCCGAGGCGATGCGGGAGAAGGAGAGCCTCAAGACGGTTCTCTCCACCAGCGACGAGGAGCTGCCGGCCAAAGTGGCCGAGGCCAAGGCAGAGCTCGCCAAGGTGGAGGCGGAGGCCAAGGCCATGGGTGACATCACCAACAAGAAGGCGAAGGAGATGGCCAAGGGGCAAATCACGCAGCTGCAGCAGAAGCTGACAAAGCAGACGATGGAGCGCAACCGCATCGCGCTGCAGGTAAAGGCGATGGAGCCGAACCCTACCCGTGACGAGCTTGTGGAGCTGCGGAAGAAGATTGACGCGATTGCGGTGGAGATGGAGCTTGCCCAGTAGTGCAACGAAAGAGAAGCCTCTGCGCTTGCCCGTCTTGGTGTGACGTGTTCTTGCTGCCCTTTCGCTGGTGAAGCCCACTTGTGCGCTCATCATTCCTGCGCACGAGTGAAAGGATCACCAAAAGCTGCAAAAGCGTTGACAAGACAAAAAAAAAGCAGAAAGTGCGTCGGAAGAGGGTGCGGTGCATTCCTCACGTTCCGTCTTCAGAACTCGTTATCGCTGCGGTTGGCACACACTTGCGCTTTCTTAAAAAGAAACTTTGTTCTCTCCTTGTTGACAGGTTTAATGAGTAACAGCTATTATTGATTTCCTGCGAGCACGCTTCTAAAAAAAAGAAAAACAGAAAAACAAAAAATAAAATAAAATGACAACCGAAAAGGCGTCCACCACAAAACCATATCAACGTGTACCAGGGCAAGGACGGGTGCCACTGTCGAAGCACCTTCTCTCAACAGCGCGGCACTTCTTGACGCTGCAAGGCACTTTTGGGGGTTGGCGTCCTCTTTTGTGCGTAAGCAGGAGCATGCTCTGGCTCGTGGTGGAGGAACGGAGGGAGGGAATGGACGAGCAGCCTGGGGGCAAGCAACATTGCAACATCGCTTCATGCGATAGGACTCACTCTCCTCTCCCCCTCTTCCTGCGTGGTGTGGCTCCACGCCTGCAGGAAGAAAACAAAGAGGAACGGTCCTCTCTCTCTATCGAGTCTTCTTGCTTGACCTTTCGTATCGTCCCACTTCTGCCTATCCACAGAGCGAACACACACCTTGAAGCCTCCCCCTACTGTATCTGATTTTTTGTTACGGCAATCCCTTTCCCGCTCCGCGCCTCCTCCTTCACCTCCTTTTTTTTTCTTTTTCCCTTCAACGCATTAGCAGTAGCCACCCTTTCGTTGCCTCCTTTGCTGAACGCTCTAAATATTGTCTGTCGCGTGCTGTGTTCTCCCTTCTTCTCTGGTCCCTGACTGTGGCTTGCTGTTGCTTCTCCTCAGGGATTTCTGGGACCTCTCCCCTCGTTACTTCCCTTGACGCATTCACACGTTGACTCGTGAAAGGAAGATAAGTCTCATCAGGTAAAACGGAGGGGTGCTTACACACACATTATTCTTGATACTCCTGTTTTAAAACAATAATAATAAAGCCTTTAACTCAGTTTTTGTCAGTTGCTTCTTTCTTCCCCTTTTTTCGTTGCTCCTTATCACCACATTGGACGCTGTCACGTGACGGAGGTGTCGAATTCCTCGTCTAGGTAAAACCGTTTCTCCTTCCCTTCCCCCCACGTTCTCCTCCGCCCCTCAGGACTTCTGCGTCTCAAAGATAGCAATATCCCCTCACTGAATTTTTCTCCCTCGTGAAGCATTTGTTAATTCTCTTTCTGCTTCCTTGTGACGACTTAGAAATCGAAGATGGTCGGTACCGGCGGCTATGTTGCCGTTTCGGTGGTCTTCTTTGTGCTCGCGCTGGCGGCGAGCCTGTTAGCGTACTATTACTTCACCAAGGTGTCGATCAAGACGATGCCACCCGCGTGCGCCGTGTGGCACGTGATTGCACTCTACATGTGTGTGCTGCCCTTTCCCTTACTCGTTGTGGATGTTGACGCCGCCCTGGCCGTCCGCGGTGATGACCACGGGGTCAAGCAGACGTGGATGGCGCCCATCTGGATTACCATCTTTGCCGTGACATACTTCTGCGCCTGGGTCTCCCTCCCCATCGCCCAGATGTACACCGAGGTGGGGGAGTTCACCTGGAAGCGCGCCCTTTGGCACTCCGTTACGCTGAATGCGAAGATGTATCTGGTGATTATTCTCCTGGTGGTCGTGCTCCTTGTCTACATTCTCATTCTCAAGGGTGCGTACAACTCGTTTGCGAACATCCTCACCATTGTGAAGGCGCTGGCGAACGCATGGGGTCTGCTCATATTGACTCTCTTTATGCCGGCGGGCCTGGTTGGGGTGCCGCGGATGATGTGGCGCTACTCGAACCCCAAGCGTCTGCTCCGCCGGCACCTGTTCGACGCCATGGACATCCAAGAGGACCTCGATCTCGCCGCGATGGACCTCGCCGCCATTAAGGGCGAGCTCATCGGCATCGACCCTCTCGTCTCGGATGAGAACCGACCTCACCTCGCACAAATGCTCGAGCTCATTTCCAAGGCGGATCGCGATGTGCCCCTCTACCACATCGCCGCGCAGCGCGCGAAAGTGACGGCGCCACCAACTGGGCAGACGGACGTTTCGCTTGAGCATCTGGAGGAGCTCAACGCGCGTCTGAAGCGCTCCATCAAGATTGTCAGCCGCACGAACTACCGCTGGACCTCGACGGTGCGCAAGTGCCATTCCCTCGACCAAATTGTGCGTGGCGTCAAGGCGACGAATAACCCGGTGAAGCGGCTGTGGTTTCCCATTCGCACCTACGTTTACTGGGCCGGCTGCGCGGTGTGCTCGGTCTTGACCATTCTGATTCTCTGGTCGGAGCTGGTGCTTCCTTTTCAAACCATGACCTCTGTGCCACTGGGCGTCATTCAGCTCGTGATGAACAGCGCTGTTCATTTCGTTGCCAGCGTAGTGCTTCTCTTTTACATGGCGTACTGTTCGTACTGGGCAGCCTTCCAATTCAAGGTGTTCGACATTTATGTGGTGTACCCAAGCATCGCCGATAACGCCTCCTTGTGCTTCAACGAAACGTTCCTCGTCCGTCTGCTGATGCCCCTGTGCTTCAACTTTCTTCTCATTTCCGGCTTCACGGATCCGCAGGTGGTGGACGTCCAGTACGGTCACGTGTACCGCCAGAACATGAGCGTCACCCCGCTTCTCGGACAAGGCTTCAACCAATTCCTGCCGATGTTGATTCCGTTTGTGGCGGCCGTGGTCTTCTTCAACCTTGCCCAGCGCGTGCTGAGCCTTATCGGCGTGGAGGTGAACAACCCACAAGACATCGAGAGCCCTGCGGTGCGTCAACGCATCGAGGATGGCCGCAAGCTGGTGGAGACGGAACTCGGCTTTCAGCTGGTGTCTGTGCTGCTTCCTGGGGAGGAGGCTGGCGAGGATGGCACTCGCACACCGAGCCACAGCGCGGTGGCTGGCCGGCGCGAGGCGAACGACAGCCGCACAACGTCCCCTGGGGCATCTGAAGTGCGCGGGCAGCGCTACCGCGAGTATCTTGAGAAGAAGAAGTCCCAGGCAGGTGGCGGTGATGCGGAGCCTGAGGCAGAGGTGTAGCTGTTGTTTGCATACCTGCTGCAAATCACGAGCGCTCGCCTTTTTGTTTTAGTTGGGGTAAGCAACACTTCAGATGAGATGGCACTGTTGTGCTTTCCACGTTGCTTCTCCTGTGTTCGCAGTGTACTTCGTGATGACACCCTCAGCTCCTGGCGCTCGGGAGAACAGGAAGAGGAAGAGAAAGTCTGACGTGCACAACCTTCTTCCCCCTCTCACGCTGCTCGTACACGAGATGAGAAAAGAGAAAAGAGGAAAAAGCGTAGTTTTCGTTCCTTTTACTGCCGCTGTGGCGTTGGCCCCCTTTTCTTTGTTGAGTTTCCTTTTCTTCCGTTGCACTCCTTCACGTGACCACAACGGTCTGCCGTCTGCTTTGGCTTTCTTTCTTTCCTCTCCTTCGCATCTGTGCTCGCTGCACTCAAACATATGACGCGCGTTTCTTTGTGCACCCAACTACACGAGTTCACCGATGGAGCAGGTGAAGAAAAAGAGATGTGGGGACCCAAGGCTGAATACAGCAACGGGTGAGTGGGGAGGGAGGGGGGGGGAGGTACTCCACATGCCCCGTCTATAACAGTCCTTTTTTTGCGTTGCTTCCTGACTCTAGACATTCTACCACCCACAGCACACGATGTAATTAAACAAGAGCGAAACGGAAAAGGAAAAGAGGAAAACAACACAGGCTGCCCGAGCAACTCCTTTTGCTGAAGTTAACACGGAGACGGTCAGACACCATCAAGACACCAAAAGACGAAAGATAACGCAACAACAACAGTCTCACACAAGGGAACAGCGCTTGCCCCGCCGCTTGCTTCTTTTCCAGAATGCACGTGCCACAGGCTTCTTCGTTTCCACTGTTCATCCCTGCGTTCACCTTCTCTTCTAGTACACAACGATAGAACACATAACCAAGAGTTTTTTTTTTTTTTTTTCAAATTTAATACATTTAGTTGCACCAGGGTCATGTCCGAATACTTGATAGACACGACTCCGCGTATGGCGTACGTGGACCGCCACGAGCTGTTGCGCTCCATGCTCACCGAAGACGCTTTCTGCGCGCGTCGCCAACTTCACCTGAACCGCAGCGCCACCCTGTACGTGGGCAACTTGTCCTTCTACACGACGGAGCAGCAACTGCACGCGCACTTTGCGCCGTGCGGCCACATTCGCGATATCGTGATGGGGCTCAACGAAACAAGCAAGACTCCGTGTGGCTTCTGCTTCGTCGTGTACGAGTCGACGGAGGCGGCGGCCATGGCGGTGGCGTGCCTCAGCGGCTCCCTGCTGGACGACCGCGTGATTAGCGTTGGCTGGGATGTCGGCTGCGATGAGAGCCGCCGGTGGGGGCGAGGCGCGCATGGTGGTCAGGTGGTGGACGGCGTCCGGCAGAACCTGGACGAGGGGCGAGGGGGCTTGGGGGCGCTCCGCCGGGATGCGCTCGGTGTGCAGGCTGCCGTCGCAGAAGATGAGATGGTGCAGTACGAGTGGGTGCCACCAAAGCCCGCCAAGCGCGCACGCACAGGGGGGCGGAAGTGACGGCACCGAGGCAGTGGCCTGGTGACATGATGGCAATCCTCCTTTTTTTTTTCCGATTGCCGTCGCGACCGCCGAAGAGTCTCCTTGCGCGTTCGTATCGAGGAGAACATATGGCGAGATACACCACCACAACAAGAACAGTAACAGAGTCAACGAACGGATGCTAACACTGCACCCATCTCTGAACTTTCCAAGAAGAGAAAGAAGAATCAGTGGGTGAGGCTCCTGGCTTCCCGTGCTGGCAAGATGGTTATGCCACATCACGATTCCACTATGAAGGTTGCTTTCATGTCATGTCCTTTTGTGTTCGTGCGAGGTGCGTATAGGGTGCATGCTCGACGGAGGGCATTTCGTAAATCAAACTCACAACGCAAAAAAATAGGCTACGATTATCGCTTCTCAACGTCCTTCATCGTGTATTTTCTTTTTTCCATTATGAGTACTCTATGCCATCCACACACATTCAAGCAGCAATCGTACGCTTTCATGAAAGCACACACAACATACAAATCCACTGAGCTCTAGGTAGACGCGCGCACAGACAAAAACGGTTGAGAAGGGTCATCTTTCCGTATCGTGCATCCTTCAGTGTTTCATCAGAGAGAGGTGGTGAACAAAGCGAGTAGCGCCTCTTCTCGCCACTCTTTTGTTTTCTTTTACAAGACAAGAGAACTCTCCGCATCAATAACGGCAGCAAGAAGAAAAGAAAAGGAAAGCATCCGTCATGACCGTGCTCATGTGGTTGGCATTGCTGGCGACAGTGCAGCTGGCATTCCTGACCTCATTGTGGTATGCAATCTTTGTCTACACCCCTGCTGCGTTCCGACCCGTGCGCGCCAGGCGACCATTGAAGGTTGGCGTCGTGCTCGGCTCTGGCGGGCACACGAGCGAGATGCTGCGTTTGATCCGCTCCATGCCGGCGTCGTATTGGACAGGGAATCGTCCCTTTTATGTAGTGAGCCAGACCGACGCGCACTCGGCAAGCACCGCACAGGAGCAGGAGCTCCGCATGTTTGGCCGGAACGCCGTCATCCACGTCATTCCACGCGCACGCGAGGTTGGCCAGAGCTACGCGTCGTCCGTGCCATCGACGCTCAAGGCGATTGCTCACTCGTTCAGCGTGGTCGTGGGCGAGCGGCCGGATGTGCTGATGGTCAATGGGCCAGGCGTGTGCGTCCCCATTGTTGTTGCAAGCGTTCTGCTGGCAGCGCTGATGCCGTGGACGTTCCGCCGGCCCGCCATTCTTTACTTTGAATCCTTCACCTGCGTGCATCATGTGTCCCTGACCGGCCGCCTGCTTGCCCCCTTTCTCACCGACATCTTCACGGTGTATTGGAGCTCGTTGCTACCAGTCGTGGCGGCCCTGCGGTGGTGCGTGGCGTTGCCAACTCAATGGGGTGGCCTCTTCGACATTGGCCCACAGAACCGCGTCGACGCGCGCCTCGAGGCGGAGACAAAGACCGCTCAGGAAGAAGAAGAAGAAGAGGGAGATGACGGCACCATCGGGCCCTTTGCAAGCGTCAACGGGGGTGGCGACGACAAGGCGTCAGGTGCCAAGGTAACGTACGCCCTCGTGACGGTGGGCTCCACCCGCTTCGACAAGCTCATCGCGGCCATGGCGACGGAGAGGGTGTGCCAGACACTGAAGGAGCGTTTCGGGGTGACGCACCTGTTGCTGCAGTACGGCACGTCGGACTTCACCCTCCCTTTTTCCGCCAAGGATCCGGCCCACACGGAGGCCAAGGGAGGTCTGTCTGACAGCAGTGCACCCTCTGCACCGGCAGCGGGCGCGCAGGTTGGCACGTGCGCGGGCGTTACCGTGGAGGCCTTCCGTTATCGAAACGGTCTCAGTCGGTGGGTGCGGCGTGCGGCGCTCGTGGTCACCCATGCTGGTGCTGGCACGATCCTGGAGTGCCTGCAGGCGCGTGTGCCGACGGTCGTGGTACCCAACCGCGATTTGATGTCGGACCATCAGCTCGAGCTGGCGGAGGCGCTCGCAGCGGGGCAGTACCTCTTCTACATGTCAACGGAGGAGGTGGGGGAGGGGCTGGCTTCGCTGGATGTGCAGACGCTGCGGCGGCATGAAGGGCTCGACAAGCAGATGCTGCGAGGCGTGTTATCCATGCCCCTGACCGGGTCGAATCGACCACCGATGGAAAGATGAAGCGACTCATGAGCACAAAAAGAAAAAAAAAAGATGTTCAGCGTGAAGGCACCATCACAAGGATCCAGCGCTGTGGTTGGTACTTTGCCGTGTGAATGATGGTAAAGCGATGAAGGACCCACACTTCTGCCCTTTTCGTTGGTACTGTTAAAGTGAAATAAGTGTCCTCCTTTCTTTGTCCGCGCATTGTTCTCATTTGGCGTCGCCCCCCCCCCCCCCCAAAAAAAAAAAAACAAAAAAACAAAAACAAAACGCAACCTTGGTTTCATTTGGCCTTGAGGAGATCCAGCCTGCACACTAGGAAAAAAAAAGAAAGGAAAGGAAGAGAGAAGAATCAAAAAACAAAGGAAGAGAGAAGAACTGCTCCTAACACATAACGAACAGCGAGGTGCCGTTTTCGTCTTCTTTACCACATACAACACATGGAGGCTGAGCGCGCAGCGGTGCGCATCTTCGACTTGGTCGATGCTCACAAAATTGGACAGGCGGAAGGCGCACTGGAGACGGCGCTGGCCAAGTACCCCGATAATGACAGCCTGCGTGCCGCCGAGGCGCTGGTGCTGCTGCGTCTCGACCAGCAGGAGCGCGCCAAGGAGAGAGCCGTGGCGCTGAGCAGCAAACCCCTCAAGGAGCCCAAGGCAATCAATGCCCTCGTCCATGTACTGCAGCAATGCTGCTGCTGGGAATCCCTCGCAGAAGTATATGAGCGCCTGCGCCCCTTGCAGAACGACCGGAATATCTCAGAGAACCTCGTGCAGACCTACGTCCGCATGGGTGCCTACGCCAAGGCCCAGCAGACGGCGACACAAATGTACCGAGCCCACGCGGACCCCAAGTATCAGGTCTGGATGGTGCAGGCATGTCTTGGGCAGGTGCCCGTCGACAGCAAGGACCACCTCATGCTCAAGCTCGCCACCAAGCTTCTCGACGCGTCTGTGCTCACGGAGAAGGGGGTCATGACCCCTGCCACAGTGCGTACCTACATTGACGTCCTCGCGCAGCAGGAACTCTACACGGAGGCGGTGGACTTTCTCTGCAGCGAGCGTGGCGCGAAGATGGGTCTGCTGGAGACGCGGCTGGAGGTACTGGCGCGCGTGCTGGCCAAGGCTGGCCGGCGCACCCTTGCGAATGCAGCAGCCAAGAAGCTGTGGCAGATGCACCCGGACAACTGGACACCATTTGAGATTTACAGCGAAACACTCGATGAGGGGGAGGAGGCAACGGCAGCGGACCCTCAGACGGTGCTCACGCTGGCTGCCGAGAAGCCAGAGCTGCGCGCGACGGTGAGCGCGGCGGACGGGGACCACACCATGGAGGACGCGCTCGCACTTGCCCGTAGCCTGCAGGAGGCACAGAAGGACGCGAAGAAGCCGCAGCGTGGCCCGTTTCTGGCCGAACTCTTCCTCCTCGACCGTGCCAAGGACACGACAGGGCTTGCGTCGGCTGTGCTCGCCTATGTGCAGCGCTTCTACCGTAAGCCATGCTGCTTCTTGGATGTCTCCACCTTCCTGACGGCGGCGTCCTCGGCGGACATTTACGCATGGTCCAAGGAGGGCACCAGCGTGGACGGCACGCTGAGCGATGCAGACAAGATTGCGGCCCACACGAAACGCATTCTAGGGCTGCGGTGCTACGTGGCGTCGTGGGGCATCACGCAAGAGACGCTGCCAAGCGCTGACGAGATGAAGGCCCTCATGGCGACCTGCGCAGAAACGTACGAAGCGGCCAAGCCCCTCTCCACCTCTCTTGAATGGAACGAGGAAGGGCATTGCGATGCATACATTAGCGTGGCCTTGAATGTCGCCCTGCATGCCTACTACGCCTCTGGCAAGAACGCCACGTGGCTCGTGGAGGCGCTTGCACTCATGCAGCAGGTGGACCGGCGCATGAACAACTCGGTGTGGCTCATCTACAGTGCGTGCATGGCGGGACTCCTAGGGCTCGCTGATACCGCAGCGCACCACCAGCTCGCGTTCAAGAGCGTGCAGCACGACACCATGTCGCACATTGGGTACTGGCCGCTGGTGCGAAGCCTCGCACAGGACGATGTTGCCACGTGGGACGCACTCGCCGCGGAGTACTACAAGCGCGTCGAGCGCGACTGCAGTTTGCTGCGGGCCAAGGTCTTCACCTTCACCTCGTGGCCCGCCATGCAGGACGTGCGGCGCTTCCAGACTGCACAGGAGAACTCGTTGGCGCGCTGGCTTTGCGCGCCACAGGAGGTCGCGTCCAGGCTGCCTGACTGCCAGACGCAGAAGAATATCATGGAGTTGTTTGAGTCGCTTGGCGCGGATCTGTGGCAGTCCTGGGAGGTGCTTGGCCGCCCCACCGCTGAGGCTGACCTGGTGGACAACACCGATTGGACCGTGGCCCGTTCTGTCGTTCTCGGCAACATCCACTCCGACAAGGTCCGGATGCTTACCGAGGCCCTGGTTGACATGCCAAGTTTCGCGCAGCGTCTCGCGTTGGGGCGGCAGCTCCTCTGCAGCCTCCTGTTCCTTGCGGACGTCACTGCTGTGGAGCACCGCCGCCAGGCTGCCCGCAACGCACCGAAGCCACGGAAAGGGAAGAAGGGTGCTGCGGCTGTGGAGGCCGCCACCACCACCAGCGAGGAGGAGAAGGAGCTATTCACGGCTCGGCTGACGGAGAAGGGCCATCACACATCCATGCTCACCTGCCTCCCCGCGGTCGCCCCGGTCGCGGCGGCCCTGCTGCCTACGCTGGTTCCCAGCGGTGCCTCGACGGACGGTGAGGCTGGCGCCGCCGGCGCCACAGCCGCCAAGGCAGCGAATGAAGCACTTGGGGCGCACCTGGAGCAGCTCCTCGCCGCACCCACTGCCCACGCGTTTGAGGCGTTTCTCTACCCAGAGGCCTACATCCTCGCCGCACTGCTCCGCGTGGTACCGCTGACGGCGGCCCCTGTCGCGCTATGGGCCACCACCCTGCACGCCGGGCTGGAGGCCGCTCTGGCCAAGTACGACAATGGAGAGTGGCATTTCATGGCGGGCGATGCGGCCGTCGTTGCCGCAGCCGAGGCAGAGCCTTTCACGCACGCGCTCATGCAGGAGAAAGCGAAGCGAGTGCGCGGGTTTGTTTCCGATCTCCTCGTGGACATTGCCGCCTCGGGCAGGCGCAAGTAGATGTTGGCAAGGACAGTGCAGAAAGGATAGCGGACTGGAAAGGAGGGAAAGGTGCAAGAGGAAAGCAAGCACCCGCCAAACACGAGGACCAACCACCCTCTCCTCCCTTTCTGTTGTTCTCCTTCTCACTGGCTTACATGTCCGGTTTGTAATATCGTAAACGTTAAGCCATCAGAGCAGGCGTTTTTTTTTTTTTTTTTACGTGCGTGTGTGTGTGTAGTCCCTGCAGGAGTGGTATACAAACACACAAACACGCACACAGACGCCTATGCTTTCTCACACAAGGTGAAAAGAAAAACCAAACAATCGAATAATAACAGTACACCATGTGTGCAGGTGCGGCGATGCTGAGCGACGGTGATGTTTTGCTCGGTGTCTTGTCCACTTACTCACGACGATGGCATGTCCTCTCAAGTGGGGGAATGACTCGTATTCATTCGCTTTCCACCCACACACGCATGACAGTGATGTGGGAACGGGATGAAGAGACCCATGCGGTCCTCACACGCACCGTGACGAAGGTCCGAGGACATAGAATGGACGTTTCTTCGGAACGGATTGTTGCTTATATTCGAAAAAGACAGGAATGCTGATCGATGGTGGCAAGAGTAATTGCGCTTTTCTCTGCACTTCTGCTTCTTCATGTTTCGTTATCAAGAACCTCAGCGGGTCTCACGTGGCCTCATTCTGATCTTTTTTTTTTTTTTGCTTTTCCGCAACGCATCCCATCGAGGATCAGGACGCGAGCAGTGGCCATCAGCAGTATCCTCTTCATTTTTTAAAGGATTTCTTTGGCCCCTTTTTTCAAAAACAAAAGGAAGAAATGATGCTGCAAGTTCCTACCATGCCAGTGGACGAGCTACCGCCGTTGCTGGACGCGACGATGGCAACGCTGCTGACGGCTCACTCCTCTTCCCCGCCTCCGCCCCGCACCACACGCACGGTCCTCCAGGACCTCTTCCACACCTACACGGGCTGCGACTCGATTGAGGGGTTCCTCTCCCTGCAGCGAGAAGGCGCTCACTTGGGCTCCTCCCTGCGGGAGGGAGCGGGGCTACCCATAGCAGCCGTGCAACCTCGCGTGCAGCCCGCGCTGGAGCAGTGGTACAACGCCATCACAGCCAAGCAGCCCGTCACAGTGGGCGGGACGACGGACAGCACCGGAGAGGTGACGCGTAAAGGGGCCTATGCGTTGAGGGCGTCGCGGGGTTCGAGCATCGCGGCGGCGCACAAGGCAGCCCCCGCATCGCGCGCGTCGACGACTACAGCAGTGGCAGACAGCAGTGCCACTTGTCGTGTCTTGACCGCCTCAAGTAACAGCGATGCGTTCCGGGCCGACGGAGACGAGGAGGAGGAGGAGGACGAGGACATGTCTGCCACACTGTTGCCCCCCCTCGAGGAGCTGCCCCCCATCACCCGGTGCGACGTAGCCGCGGTGCAGTCCTTGCGGCAGCGCGTGCAGTCGTACCTTGCTCGCTTGTATGAGCTGGTGCGGGTGACCAAAGCACTGTCGGACCGATGGGGGCGCCTGACGACGAGTGAGCGCACCCGGCTTAAGGAGGCCATCCACGCGGAAAAGCGCGCGCGTGTGACGGAGAAGGACTTGCTCTTGACCATCCGTGAACTCAACTTCAGTGGTGAGCGTTTGACCGCACTGCTGGCGACAGATATGCTCATGTGTAGCAACGTGTGTGTGTTGCGGTGCAGCGATAACCCGGCCCTTACGGAACTGGGTGCGCTGCCAGCGGCGTGCCACACGGTCGTTGCCTGTGCGTGCAGCCTGGAGCGGGTCTCGGTGTTCTCTGCCTCTGTGACGGTGATGGGGCTCTCCTTCAACAACCTTCGCACCCTTGCGTTCATGCAGCACTTCCCCTCTCTCAAGGTACTCGACGTGCGAGCGAACTGCCTCACAAGTCTGGAGGAGGCCATCGCCGACATCAACGCCCATGGTGAGATTGGTGAGATTAGCCTGGCAGGCAACCCCATGGCGCTGCTCGATCGATACCGCAGCCGCCTTGCCAGCTCCTGCCCACGTATTGACAAGCTTGACGGCCGACTCCTTCTCGCCGAGGAGCGCGGCCTGGAAGGCACAGGGTCCGCTGCGGGGCTCGTGCTCGTGCCCGCTACGGCGGGAAAGGGTGTGGCCCACATCAACGCACGCAACGGACGCAAGCGACGCTCTCTCGCTCCGGCAGGGGGCCGTCCCCTCTCCTCAGAGCACGGCCGGCCCAGCAGCAAGCACGAGGCGGAGGCGCTTGCCGCACAGGCAGCGGCCAGCGCTGCGGAAGCTGCGCGTGTGGCGGAGGAGCGCATTGCCTGCACGGTCGGGGCGGAGGCAGAACTGCTGGAAGTGCGTGGCCTCTCCCGTCTCAAGCACACCGCCATCACCGTCAACCCAACCGAGGATTTCAGGCGCAACGCCGGGTTCCTCTGCCGCGCCATGGGCAGCCCAACGGGTAAGACGGTGGCCGGCGTGCCTGCCCCTCCTCTGGATCCTCAGGCGGCGGCGGCCTCCCTGTCCGCAGGCATCAGCCAGGTGCCGCAGCCACCGTCGACGCGAGGGGCCACCGGCAACGTGGGAAGGAGGGGGAACTCAGCCAAAGTGAATGACCGCAAGGGTCCCGCCTCCTCAACCGGTCACACCAGCGGAGCTGCGGCAACGTCATCGCAAGCGGCATCGACTACGGCAGCCAGTCACCAGAAAGGACGCCCGGGGTCACGGGGTGGGGCAGCGCCAGCGAAGGAGGCAGCCCCTCTTTACGAGTACGCCTCGACGCTGGTGCTGCATGGGGTGTGGGGTGAGGGAGGGCAGGAGGAAGAAGGGGACGACGCCGTGGCGATTGCCACCGCGCCTATTCCTCTTGGTGCCTCATCCAATTTCATGCCATCCGTGACGACAGCAGCACACGCTCTGGTAACGCCAGTCCCCGGGGCGAAGGCACGAAGCCTGTCACTCGCTCATCCCAGTGCCACCGCGGCAGCGGCAGCCATCGGCCTTCCCGCGTTGCCGCCCAAGGACGGTGAGAAGGCTGACGGCGTCTTCCGACCCTCGCCTACAGACAAGGCGCATCGCCTCTTCACAGGGCCAGACCGTGGTCTTGCCCTGACCCCGTCGCTCGGCCACCGGTTGCGTCGCCCCTTTCTCCTTCACGTCGAGGTGCACGATGAGGTGTGCTTCCCAGATGAGCACTCGCTGATCACCATGCTGGATGGCGCGGCCGGTGAAAGTCCTGCGTCGGTGGCCACACCCCAAGCACCCACCGCATCGGCAACAGCGGCGGCCGGGGCTGGCCACCGTCACACCAGCAGTGCGCAAAAGCGGTTGAGCATGGCCCTGGCTTCGGCACAGCAACAGGAGCAGCAGCGACAGCGCACTGAGACGTTTGTCTACAAACTCGGCACAATCCTTGTGGATCCGCAGGATTTGCTTTTGCGGCCACCCACTGCCGTACCCCTGACAGCGCTGTTGGCGCTGCGTGAACAGCAGCAGCAGCAGCAACAGATGACTGCCGAGGCCGTTCCAGGCCGCGAGTCCAGCGCGTCCACCAGACCGCTCGACCCTTCTCTCGCGTATCAACGGGAGCTTCTCCTCACGGGCTGCCGTCTTGAGCGCAGCGCCGCGGATGAGCGCAGTGCGCAGCTGCGGCTGTCTGCCGCCCGAGCCTCCCTGCGTGAGGCCGTGACATCCTGGGAGCAGGCCCTGGCGGAGGTGGCGGAGGAGGCACGAGGGCTGGCGGAGCAGTCCAGCGCCACGGTGGAGGGCTCCACCGGCACCAGCGTCAACACCACCCCACGTAAGGGGTGTAACACGACAGCGGCCAAGGGCAACACTGGTGGCACGACCTCCGCGGCTGCTGGGGCGGCGGGGGCAGCCTCCTCCACCTTGTCGGGCACCAGTCACCGCCGCGCCAGCCTCCGTCCTCCAGCCAACGCCGCCCTACAGCGTTGCCAGGCGGGGGCGGCCACTCGGCACGCGCGGGTGGTGGCCCTCGCCACAAAAGTCGCCGTCCTCGAGCGCCGATTGCGGGAGTTATACGGGGGGTCTCCGAGCAGCTCCTCCACACCGGCAGCATCTGGAAAGGAAAGGGAGGAGGAGGAAGAGGTAATCGCGGTGAATCTGAGGCTGGCTGTGGGACGTGGCCCTATGACCCCTGAGGCGGCTGCGGCGGCTGCCCTGCGCAACGCTGCTCCTGGCCAACCCACACGCGGGAAGAAGACGGGGTAAGGAAACCACAGAAGCACAGACACTGATGCGTTGCATGGGAAGTCCATGCCCCCCATCTGCGCTTTGCTTCCTGTACATACGCAAGGACGCACTACCGTTCAGGATGATGCAAACATCGCCCCGACGTTCTCCGTGGCGCTTGGCAAGGTAACAAGGGCTAGACAAGCCACAACTTTTTTTCAAAATACGTCATACATACCATGTACAGTAGCCCCACCGTGGAAATCTTGGCAATGGAAATGACCTTATCACATGTGTCCACCGCTTTACCTTTTTTTTTTTTAGTTGGACGTTATGTTTCTCTCTTTCAAGAGGTGTCATTTACGGTACATCGACGACTGCTTGATTGCGACCTGCTTATGGATACAGTGACTTACCAATGACTCCCTGGAAAGGTATTTGTCTCTGGAAGACGGAAACCATATGATGTACGTGACCGTTCCAAAAGTAAAAAAGAAAGGAAACTGCAGAATACATGGATACGTCAACAACGACTTCCTTCCTGGACGCAGTGACGCCAATGGAAGCTTGTGGAGCGTGATAGATGCCGTGGAGCGTGTGGCACACGTTTGTGCTCTTCCACATGACGCTAACAAATCACCCTTGTCTTTTACAACAGACCATTAACGATCCGTCTTCCATCCCTGGTGGCCACCTTTCTTTACGTCTTGAAGCTTAGAAACTTTCTCTCGTTTTCTGCTTTTTGCTTGCGTCATACAACTCAGCACGGGTTCAAGTGGTGAGAATACACGTTGCCCTCCCCTCCCCCTCCTGACACAAGCCTCCATCTATAACTTTCATTACCATCGAAGAGAGGGAAGTACATTCTGATTGCTACCTCTTTTTTTTTTCCTCTTTTGTGTTGTGGAAGGAATCGGAAGGATAGTGACACGTTGCAGCTATCTCTTCCTACCTCCCAGAAGAAGCTTGGAGACGCGCAGAGACCGGAAGCATTTTAAAGGGTGGAACGCTGTGGTGAGCGACCGCGGAATCGTCTGAACACAGAAGAAAGATTCTTGGGACGAGGCACCGTTGTGTCTGCTGCGACTGGAACCGTGGTAACCAACTTTGCTCATCTTTTTTCCTCCCCTTTAGATCATCTTTCCCTCTCGTTGTTACTTTCTCAGTCTGCCCGCTGTTTCTTCCTCTGATAATACTGTGTTCACTTTACTGTTCTACTGCGACACACGCGATGACGGCACGTTCGTATTTGCTCGTTGCGCTCCTTCTTTCGGCTACCCTGCTGGGATCCACCGCGTCCACCGCCGCCCCTTCTCATGCTACGACGACCCTAGGTTCAGAAGCCAAGGCCTCGTCCGACAATGAAGCCGTCGTTCCGTTCCACCTCAGCCCACTGCACAGCAAGCCACCGCTGGAGTGGTCCGTGAAAGACGTGGAGTACTGGATGAACCACACGATTGGCTACGCCGAGTACGCTGGCTACATCCGCGCCAACCTGATTGACGGCGTCACCCTCCTCGAGATGGAACCCGCCGATTTTGAGAGCTACCTCCCGATCGAGAGTCCTCTACACGTGGTGAAGATCGCGGCGCACATCAAGCTCCTCAAGGGCATATGCAAGTGCGTGGATGCGGAGGCCGAGGGCGGGGCGGCGTCGGGCAAGGCGGTGACGGACTTCTGGTCGTACATGCGTGCCCACAGCGTCCGCACATGGGTCTGGGGGACGACGGTGCTCTTCTTCCCGCGCTGGGCGATGGCAGGGACGTACCTCTTTGACCATGAGCTCTACATGGACGTTGTGGGAGACGCCGCACCGGTGCTTTCGGTCGCGGAATTGGAGGCAGCGCAGGCGAAGGACGAGGATTTCTTCGCGAAGGCTTCTCGTGCGGGACGGCGGGGGGTGAACACGGCCAAGGCCGGCGTCTACTGGGCGAGCTTTGCCGTCGCGCCAGACATTTATATGGCATACCAGGCTGCCCGTCTGACGCCGCGGAACTACATCCTCATGCCGTGCTTCATGATGCACTTCCTGGCACAGGCCTTCAGCGAGTGCTCGCTGCTCATCACGATCTACCGCGGCACCGCCTTCAAGCCGGGCACCCCGCTCCTGGAGAAGGTGTGGAATATCTTCTCCTACACGCTGTTTGCTCCGGTGCTTGGTGTGGTCGTAGGCTACGTCTTTCCGACCTTCCTGCAGTACATCACGGTGGCTGTGATTATTGCCCACAGTGCGCTGATGGTGGTGGGCATCTTCATCCTGGTCATGCGGGACGGTCTCTCAGCCGCCGCCGTGGGGCCTGAGGACCCCAGGTTCAAGCAGCATCCGGAGGAGCAGGATCAGCAAGAAGGGCAGGACGCAGAGGAAACCAAAAAAGCAGAGGAGGGGGTGAGTACCCAGCCGGAAGGACCTAATGAGGAAGAAATTGACTAGACCTTTTTTTTTTTTTTTTTGAAAGGTGCATGGCTGATACAGAGGAGGTTGGCATCCCTCTTTTTTATTTTCTCCTTCTCTTTCCTGTTTCCTCTTCCAAAGGCACGTGTACGCGTAATTCGTGTGTGTCTGCGCGCGTGCTGGCTCGTAAGCATCGCCCATATTTTTCCGTTGCTTCACTGATTTCTCTGCGTTCGATTGTTAGCGTTGATGCATATCTCTGTGAATGGTGAAATCTCCCTTTCCACCGCTCTCACTTTTGTTTGGGTTGATACCAAAGCGTTTTGTCTCTGTCACTCTCACGTGGAGGAAGCAAGTGGACCAGCTTTTGGCAGCTATACTCGTGTTTCTTTTTTTTATATTATTATTGTATGCTGCCGGTATGGCTGCATCACATTGATCTGATGCCGCAATGCATGGTATTCGCTACCCTTCTTTCCTTTTATCCTTTTTTTTTCTCTGCGTGCATTCTGTTTATGTTACTCTGTCCCCGCCACCTCCTCTCCTCCCTTGCCTTGCCTCGCTGCCTCTCTCTCTCTCTCTCTCTTTCTCTCCCGTTCTCTTCTACCGCTTCACACACACTCTCTCTATCCATCTGTTGCCTTCCCTAGACGTTCTTCAGTGTGTGGGTCCCCGACCCTCATCAGGGCTTCGTCCAATTATTGGAAGGTCAATCAGCACGACCCACAGTAAAACTAAGCAAAGCACGGGAATTGTCGACGCTGCCATGTGCGCGCAATAGCAGAAAGCTGCAACAACGCGGGGAGCATCGCAGCAACCTCTAACACCAAGAACTCATCTTTGCGTTGAGTGAAGAAACTTGCGACTGTGGGAAAGATGGGAAATGACTGAGGTACCAGAACTGCGCATGCCCTCCTCCTGCGTCTATCGGCTTGCAGGCGTACATGGACATGACCCATGCCCGCCCTCCCATGCAGGCGAAGTTCTCATGGGGGAAGCCCCTCACTTTTGTTCGCGGGAATGGCGCTTGTTTGGTGCCGGTGGGGAGCGAAGCTGTTCAACGCTACTGAGGAAGAGGTGTCTCAACCCGCACTTTTCTTTCTTCTTCTTTTTTTTGTGCTAGCTGATGCCCGCAAATCCAATGGTGGCCTCCCTTTCCTGATTCCGCTCTTTCTCTCCTCACGTCATCTGAACAATGCACAGATCTGGGCCCTGGAAGCTCCTTGTTAGAAGTTCGTTTCTCCTTCTCATTGACGCAATCACACACAGAGGTTTCCTTCCACGAAGATTCATCCAGAGAGTCGACGTTCTCGTCGATTTTTTTTTTTTTTTTAAACCCGCCTAGATTCAGAAGCGTCCACAGCCTGCCAGAGACAGTGCAGAGCATTCCTCTGTCACCTCATTAGAATACACCCTAGACATCACAGAACGAGGGAGGTAGGAAAACAAGCAAACACACAAACAAAAGCAGTCCGCATCTTTGCTGAAACGCTGGTCTTCTGCAAGCATCGTGGGAATCAAGCGTCGCATCCGGGCATCTCTCACTGTCTCTCCCTCCAAACACTTCATCAGACTTTTCATCTGCAAATATGTCTTTTCTTCGTCCCACCGCCTCGAGCCGCAGTCGCGCGAACGCAGCGCGCGAGTCCAGCAGCAGCAACAATGGTAACACCGGCGTGACCCCTTCCCCTGTTTCCGCAGCCTCTGGCGTCCCTCCCCCGCAGTCGCGCCAGCTCTTCCACGCGACTTCAGCGGCTGACTTTGCGCACGTCACTCCCCGCGTGGACACAGGGCTGCACAGCCGCGTCCTGGGCTCTGCTTTGGCCCGTCCCGCCCGCAGCCGCCCACCGTCAACGACACCGCCGTCGACCAGCCTGCAGGAGTTCACCGCTAAGTGTGACGCTGTGATGAAGCGTGCGCAGGAACTGTTGGAGCGGTCA
Source organism: Herpetomonas samuelpessoai (assembly GCA_030849835.1). NCBI lineage: Eukaryota > Euglenozoa > Kinetoplastea > Trypanosomatida > Trypanosomatidae > Herpetomonas > Herpetomonas samuelpessoai. The sequence goes on from JASAOC010002001.1 coordinate 63,043, forward strand.
CGCGACCAGGAGGCCCTTGCCGCCCGGGCCCTTGAGCAGCGCTTGTCGCAGTCACCGCTTCGTCGCGCCAGCAGCCAAGGAGCGCCACTGCCGGCCGACGGCACGCCCGTGGGTGGGAGCGCTCGCAAGGCAGTGGGAGGCAGCTGGTTTGGCGGCTCTGCCAGCCCGCAGCTCCCGCGGGCTCCCCACACCACGCCGGTGGGCAGCCTCCAACAGCAGCACGAGCAGGCACGGCGCTTCTCGGACCCTGCCGTGGGCTCCTCCACACCAGAGGCATCAGAGCGGCGCCGCTCCGGCCTCTTTGGCTTTCTATCCCCACAGCGCTCCCCGCTGCCTCCGCCACCGCCACCCACTCCGGCCCAGGACCCTCGCAGTCCCACACCGCCTGGGAGGGCCTCCCCATCCAAGCCTTCCCTGTACTCCCGTGTATGCCACTCGCTGCAGCGACTCTCAGGGGTCCTGCCCCCAGCACCGGCGTCTTCGCCCGTCCCACCACCGCCCCCGACCCCGCAGCGTGACGTGGCGCCCGCGTCCTCTGTGTCACCCGCCCGCAAGTCCGTGCGCTTTGTCAGCCCCGACAAGCTGGAGAGCGTGACGCCCACCCAGTGCCGCCTCTCGCAGGTCGCTGAGCAGCAGCAGCAGCAGCAGCAGCGGGAAGAGAAGGAGGAGGAAGTTCCGGTGCCTCTCCACGTGACTTTCGCCGAAGAGGTTCTGGCAGCGGAAGAAGAGAAACCGGAGGAGACGGAGCACAATAAAGGAAAGGGAGATGGTGATGAAGAGGATATTGCACCACGCAGCTCCAAGGGCAGGACACCACCGAAGCGCTCCCGCAGCCGTTCTGTGACGGCGTCCCCGCAGCGATCCCCTTCTCCCAAGAAGAAGGCCGCCAAGCACGAGGACAAGGAGGAGGAGGAGGAGGTGGTGCCTCCTGTCGCCGCACCAACACAGAACAAGAGCAGCAGCCGGTCTCCTGCCAAGACAAAGGGAGCGTCCCCAGTGAAGGCTGCCAAGACATCCCCGGCCAAAGCAGCAACAACGAGTACACCCCAGCGAGATAGCACCTCCGGCAGGAGCAGCAGCAAGGGGAGCCGTGCGTCTTCGGTGGCTTCCTCAACGTCGTCCGCGCGGGCGGCAACGCGGGAGCACCACCTGGCCATGGTCGCCTTCATCAAGAGCAACACGATCAAGCGCAGTCTGGCGGCGTACAAGAAGGAGGAGCTGCTGGAGTGTCTGCACGCTGAGGGAGTGCCTCATCCGCCTGCCGAACACACAAAAAAGCAACTCCTCGATGAACTTCGCGGCCTTCTCGGCATGAAGTAACACAGGATTAGATAAGGAAGGTGAGGTGGAACAATCCAGTCGTATCACAGCACACCATTTTTTAAAACTCTTCAGGTCTCTCCCTTTCTTTGCGTGTTGTCATTCTCTGGCTTTGCGGTGGGGTCCTCTTCCTTTCACCTTCTCTCCCACAGGGCTATACTCTTTTTTTTTCTTACTTTGTGAAACATTTTTCTTGTCCGCTGTCTTGTTTTTATCTTTATACGAGAGATGAACGACATCTTTTCGTTCTTCTCGCGCTCTTCCTCCTCTGTTCTTTACCTTTGCATCTCTTGGGGCTTTCTCGGAGGCCCCTCTTCGTCTCTCTTTCCTTCCGCCAGAGCGCGATACCCATGTACCCACATGTAGTCGACGGCGCGTCCGATGGAGCGGTCCGAATAAAGTTCTAGTCGCCTCCGATGGCTTTGTGTGGGTATGCGTGGGCGTGTGCACATATGTGTGGGGGTTCTCTTCCTTCTTCTCACCGCTACCTTCGTTTTCTTTGTTTGGGGAATAGGATCCTTATTCTTCACCTTTTCGGGTTCCTATTTTTTTAATTTTTCTTAGCGCTTTTCCTCCGGCTCCTCAGTACCACTACTGTGACGGAGCTATTAGAGAGGATATGTGCAACGTCGAAACCGAGGACCTTGAAAACCACGTAGCTGCATAACCGTGTACATGCTCGTAGATGTATGTGCGTGTGTGTGTGTGAAGTACATGCCAGAGCCGCAGTATCGTTGTCTCTCTTAGATCAAACACAATAGATCAGAATCAGACCACTTGTGAAAAAAAAAAAAATAGTCAAAAGAAAAAAATGGGAACGCATCATGGAGTTTCAACAGCGTAAGCAGACACATCTTGGGGGGTCATGGCATTCCATCTCTCCGATTGGGGCAGAGGCAGAAGAAAGAGGAAATCCCATGGAAAAGAAATGAAGGCTAGCCACATCGCTGGCTTTGCGTTCTTGATAAAAGGTGTGTTTGCCCTCTCCCTCTCCCTGTGCGCGTGCGCGTGTCCCCGTCGTACGCTCTGCCAAACTTTGTCTTGCTTCTTCTGCACTGCAATGTGGGAATAAGAATTCTACTGGTCGGAGCAAAAGATCCGTGTGGTTGAATGACCTGAAACGGACGGCACCTAATCCACTATCTCCTTCTCCTCGCCTGTTATCTC
>JASAOC010002002.1:0-65773 GCA_030849835.1 Herpetomonas samuelpessoai
GCGTAGGCGCCTCCGGCTCTGCCCTCGGGGGCAATGGCTGCGAGAGACGCTCGAGGTGGGGTGCAGGCTCTACAGGTGCCTTCACATACGCGGGTGGCTTCGTCTGCCGCCGCAGACCGCTCTGACGCGGCGGCCCTGCATCCGCAGCATCGTTCAGTGCATCACGATTGCCACCAGCCTTTGGACCGAAGCGCTCCGTGTTGCGAAGCGTCATCTCACGCATTGTTGGTAGCTGGCCCGGCTGCGAGGCGGGGGCCTCTGGCTCTACGCGTGGCGGCAACGGCTGTGAGAGGCGCTCAGGCCGTGGAGCAGGTTCCGCGGGGGCCTTGACATACGCTGGCGGTTTCGTCTGTGGTCGCAAACCGTTTTGCCGTGACACTTCTGCGCCGGCAAGGTCACCGCCCGCTTCCACTACAGGGGGGGCAGCCGCAGGTGCTGCAGGGACCTCCTGCTCGAGTGCTGGATGAGGGGTGGCCTCTGCTTCCACTGGCTCTATCGGCTTCATGGGCTGGACCGGTTCGACTGGTGCAGGCTCTGCCGCGGGTGCCTCCACCGTCGTGGTGGTTGGCGACGGCGTTTCAACGGTGCTGCTATCCACATCCATCTTGACGGCGAGCTCGGCGGGAAGGTCCTCTGGACGCACATGGTTGCTGGTACTGTTAGACCCAAAGCGTTCCTTATTCTTCAGCGTCATCTCGCGCTGCGAGGGAAGCTTGCCAGGCGCTTGCGTAGGCGCCTCCGGCTCTGCCCTCGGGGGCAATGGCTGCGAGAGACGCTCGAGGTGGGGTGCAGGCTCTACAGGTGCCTTCGCATACGCGGGTGGCTTCGTCTGCCGCCGCAGACCGCTCTGACGCGGCGGCCCTGCATCCGCAGCATCGTTCAGTGCATCACGATTACCACCAGCCTTCGGGCCGAAGCGCTCCGTGTTGCGAAGCGTCATCTCACGCATTGTTGGTGGCTGGCCCGGCTGCGAGGCGGGGGCCTCTGGCTCTACGCGTGGCGGCAACGGCTGTGAGAGGCGCTCAGGCCGTGGAGCAGGTTCCGCGGGGGCCCTTACATACGCTGGCGGCTTCGTCTGTGGTCGTAAACCGCTTTGCCGTGACACTTCCGCGCTGGCAACGTCACCGCCCGCTTCCACTACAGGGGGAGCCGCCGATTCCTGAACCGCTGGCAGTGCCGCTTCGTTCCCACTGTCAGGGGAAGGAGCCTGGCCATTGTTCAAGACGCCATGTTCCACATCAACCTTTGTTGCCAGCTCGGCTGGCGTGTCCTCGGGCTGCAGACGGTTGGCTTCATGGTTCTCGAGAGCCGCTGCTGCAGAGGAAGGCTCGGCCTGCTCCGGTGGTGCTGTCCTTGCTGCTGCATTGGCCAGGGCTTCGGGGGATGGGTGGTAGAAGCCATCCGACGACGCTCGCGGTGCCCTGGGCTGCGTGAATACTTGGTTCTCCACGTCGGCCGTCTTGGTGGCGGCCTCCCCGAGCTCTGCCGGGGTCACGCGATGAGGGCGCTTTGGGCCTTCACGCTGCACGCGGGCCATGGTCGCGGCCCGCTCGGACGGCAGCGGCGGCGCCACCTCCGCAGCGGCCGGGTTCGGTCGCACGAAAGACGTGAACTCGCTCGGTTGCGAGCTCGACGGCAGCGTTGGGGAGCGCGGGCGTGGGGCGCGGGCTGGCTTCTCGTTCATCACATTGGTGTCTGGTGCTGTCACTGACGCCGCTGGTGGCGCTGCCTCCGCCTGGGGCAGAGGTGCTGGGGTGTTCACGGCGGGTGTCTCTGTCTGTTCTGGCTGTGGGGGAGGGAGGATCGGAGCGGGTTTGGGCACGCGGCCGGCGCCCTTCTCTGCCGGAGGCGCGTTCGCCGCTGCCTCTAGCTGGGCAGGGGTCATGCGGCGCGGCGACTTCGGCCCTTGGAGCTCGACCTGCTTCAGCGTCATCTCGCGCTGCGAGGGCAACGGACGCTCCGGAGGGGACACTCGAACAAAGGACATGGCGTGACGGGTGTGCGTGCCGGCGCTGAGGATGTGGCTAACTGTCAATCAGAAGAGCGGCGACAGCGGATCTGTGTGTGAGGTATTCCTACAGGGCCGCTTTGGTGTTCTCACGAGGAAACCCAGGAATGGTGCTATAAAAACAAAAGCAAACAAGATTGGTGCGCCAGATGAGAGGTGCAAGGAAAGCTACGGGGTTCAAGAGTATTTTCTTTTAAAGGGAGCCTGGCAAACGCGAAAAGAAAAAGACAATCCACCGGATGTTGTTGTTGTTTTTTTCCTGCGCCGTGAGTGGCTATATGACGATGTGGTAAGGAACTACGATGTGAAAGAAAAAAAAAAAGAGAAAAGGTAAAAAGAGAGAGAAATCAGATCTCGAAAGGCAGGACCGCAGCCGGCTACGAATCGAAGAGAAGGAAGTAGACAGGATGGGTGAGGTGAACGCGGCGGACGCTTGGTGACGCCTGTGACACAGACTTCCAGTCGGCACAAAGCGGGGAAGGAGGAGGGGCTGGCGGCGGGTCCAAAAGCACAATCGTGCGCGTTTTCTAGAGTACCAAGAGATGCCACTCGCGCGCACGGGAGTCGCCAAGGCAAAAAAGAAAGAAAAATCAAACGGCGTTGTAACGTGCCGCGCGTCTGGGGGAAAAGAGTGGCGGAAAAAAAAAAGGACGGGCTGCGTGACAACGCCAACGACTACCGAGAACGAAATCGAAAAAAAAAAAAAAGATAAAAGCGAGGAGTGAAAAAGCAATGTTGCTACAGGGACGTTCCTGGTGTGGGAGGAACAGTAAAATGCTAGGGGGCACTGCAATGTGTGTGAATCTGGTTGCTGTTTTTTTTTTTTTTTGATGTTAGGAAAATGGGAGAGAAGAGCTGCTGAGGGTGGAAGCACAAAAAAAAAAAAAAAACGGAGGGAAACAAAGCAAAGAAGAAGAAAAGAGCGTTTGAAATGACGAAGTTTGATGGGAAAGAAAAAGAAAGACAACGATTTTTGCCTGCTTTGCAATAATGATAAAAGCGAAAAGCCCCTGGGTTGAAAAGGCAAAGACGGAATGAAGAGAGAGAAAGAAAAGCAGCGCTCGCTCTGTTAAACGTCGTAACCAGAAAACAGTTCGCGAAAATGCAGTTGAAATTGTCTGTTTCTTCTTCTTTTTTCTTTTTTGATGCTGTTGCTATGAGGCGTGTTGTCGCTTTTCCAACCTCCTTGTATTTTCAAAAGATAAAAAAAAAGTCTGAATGAGAGCAACTCTTTTCCCTTTTTTTTTTTTTGGAATGTCGCTGCTGTGCAATGGCGAAACGTGCCTTCTTGCTTCTACCGGAGCCAGGGATAGAACGATTCAACACGCAGGAAGACGAACGCGAAAGAGAAAAGAAAAAATCGAAAAACGCAAGGATTTAATTTTTAAAGAAATCAGATCAAAAAAGAGAAGGAATGAGGAAAATTCATAGTGTCGCCTCCATTCAATTCGCTTGTATAGCATCCATCTGTTGGTCATGCAAGTCAGTGCACGCGCATAGGGAGGGCACCGGAGATTCTCTCCTGGCATCCCTCTTGTCCCCTGCGCTTTCAGGGTCGTCCCAAAGCAAGGCATCTTTTTGTAGAAAAGTATCTCAGAGATGGAGCCTCCATCTCTGAGATAAGATTCATTTATTCATTTTTCCAATGTGCACATACGTGGGGATGTGCGGAGAGACAGATGGCGGTAATGCCATGAGAAGAGGAGCGAATGCCAAGCATCTCTCTCACGAGGAAGCAAGTTCATCATGGGTCCGCCTCCTTCGCATCGCTCTCCGTCGCCCTCTCATCCTCTCTGCCTCCGACAAGCCCTGTGCTCGCACACTTTTTCTTTTGTAAGAATTGTTCCGAATTTAGACCTCCTTTTCTTTGGCTATTTTTTGTTTTTTTGTCCTGTTGTTGTTGTTGTTGTTGTTTTTTTTCAGTTCGGCTACTAGTAATATATGATATCGGGGGAAAAAGAAACAGCTAGGAAATCTCAGCTCCACTACGAAAGACTGAAGAAAAAAAAAATAGTCACCATCCAGGCTGAACAGACACGGAGAGAGACCACATACGAACAAAAAAAAAAAAACGAGGGGCGAAAGACGAGACAAAAGAAAACGCCAACAGAGAACCAATGCATGAAGTGGAGAGACTTCAAACTTCGCTCTCTGCGGTTCTTCTAATTTGTTTCGTTCCTTACCACTCTGGAAAACGCCCTCTCCCTGTTTCCGTTGTAAGTGTCCTCAATCCACATCTGCTTTTCCTGTGAGAGGCATGGCAGTGTACTTTTTTTTTTCTCTTATCTTTTTTTTTTTGATGGGTTTGCCCATGTTTGTGTGCATGCGCATGTGTCCATGTGTGGCTTGCCTGGTCCTTTACCTTCTACGCAAGGTGGGCAAAGATCGCTGGTGCGAGCGACACACGCACTCGCTCTCCATACAGACACAGGACGTTGCAGACCTTCTCATTATTGGCATGGTCATGACCTCAACATCAAGGCTTTCTCTCTCTAGTGCTTCGCGCCCTCGCCGTGACCGTGGCTGTGGGCGGCGTCCTGCGCGGCGCGCACCTGGTTGGACTTGCCAATCGTCATGACAATCGGCGTCACCGCGGTGACCGTGAGGATCCCAACAGCGGCGACAGCCTTGTACATGGGGGGCATGAGGGATACGGAGGAGCGGGAGTGTGGAGTTGTGGGAAGATGGAGAAAGACGGGAATGAGATAAGGACTACAGTCAAGACGCAAAACGAATGAGCAAGGAGGTCTGAAATGTAATTTTATGTTTGTGTGTGAACATGAGTTGAACCACGTTGGGGGGGGGGGTGTTCAACCACAACGATTACCAACGAGGAAAGGATGACGGAGAAGCAGAGAGTCGCACGTATATATTTTTTTGTGTTGTGCAGCACGCTCTCGGTGTGCGCCAGTGACGGAGCTCGCATCGGTCGGAGCGCGTCTGTTGTCACGCTTACGGATACTATTGTGTGAAGGACACTTCAACCCAGGAAAACAAAGTCAACCTCACGTGCCTCTGTGCCGACGACGCTGCAGTTCGTGTAACAGCCTCTCCATCACTCTCTTTTTTTTTTCTTCTTCATCATTTTTGTAACGTATCCTCATTGCTGCCGTTGAGATTCAAATCACGGTGGCAAGAGCCCAGAAACGTGAAAAAAAAAAACTCTCACAGAGCGTGAGACAGCCATGAACGGAAAAGCGAGAGAAGAAGAAACGTTTTGCGTTGTGGTCTGCTGGGAGGAGGAAAGTAGAGGAACGCAGGCTTGTGCAAGGTTGAATGCTGCATTCCTTCTTTCTTTTCCTTTTTTTTATTTTCCATTGCGTTGAAGAGAGAGAGAAAGGGAGAGGGTTCTAAAAAAATAAAATGTAAAAAAATAATATATATTTTTTGATGCGAGAAGGGCACATGATGAAACGCTGAAGCGGACACATAGTCCGGAAACGCACTTGGCGTAGTTGTGGGACATCAGAGATTGGGAAAGGAGCGACGGTGAGGTCACGACACGTGCAAGTGTGTGAAAGCAAAAAAAAAAAAAAAAAAGATGGCAAGGACAAAGCAAGAGAGAAGAAATAATAAAAGAAAAAAGAGAGAGAAGAGTGTTTGCGACCCCAGTATGACGGGGAAATACATGGTGGCTTGTGTGTGGGATGTGTGAGTGCCTCGCTTGCTTGTTTTCTTTGGTCACCTTGCCAGCTCAGTGGGAAGACGGCGCGAGGGGATTCGCATCTCTGGCGGCGTCGGGTGTCTCTGCAGTCGCCGCAGCAAACTCCTGCGACGACAACAGCGGCCGCACGGAGGAGCATCTTTTCTGCTCTTCTCGAACGGCACGCTCGCTGTCCGGGTGGGCATCCTTCATGCTCTCGGAACGCGCAGCAGCGATATTCTTTTCCGCCGTTTGCTTCCGTTCCGTTGCCTGTGCAGGTGTCTTCGTATCAGAGGGGCGTCGGGCCTCGCGCGTGGGATGTCCGTGACGGTGGAATGGCTCGTACTGGCTGGTTGGAGAGACGAGGGAGTGCACCGTGTTGGGGTACTTCCTCTGGGCTGTCATGGGGCCAGGCTCTGTGAAATGGCTTCCGCCCTTGAAGGGGGTAGGGTAGAACATGACAATGTGTTGTTGTTTTTTCTGATGAAAACGTGAGACGTTGAGGTCGACGTACTCCAGTGTGAATCTGTGATTTTTTTCGCGGGTGAAAGCTTGTTGTGCCAATCGAGCAGAGGAAATCTCCTCGTTTCTTTTCTTTGCCTTGTGTTTGATTTTATCCGTTGACGGTGGACTGACAGGTGATGGTTTTTTTTTGTTTGTTTTGTTTTTCTTTGTGGTGAAATGTAGACGAGAAGAGGAGCAGGACGAGAGAATGCCTTGAACAAAAGAGCGCGCGCGAGGGAAAAGTTCTTTTAAAAAGAGCTTTGGTCTTTGCTGCCATCATCATAGGAACATGCGTAAGACGGTGTCGCAACCCTCTGCACATAGGATTCTGTCGCTTCTCTGTGCTGCCTTCCTTCTCCCCCCCCCCCCTTACAGGAGAAAAGGAGATGAGCATTCACAGGTGAAATGCGTACAAACGCATTCCCCTCCGTTTACACGCGGCAAGAACATTTCTGTCCACGCGATCAGACCGCGGTCGTCTGTCTTCTGCAGTGATCCTCGCCTTTTCGTTTGCCGCTCTCGATGTAGGCCATCGAGCAGTCTGTTTCCGTATATTCTTTTCTCTTCTTTCGGTCTCCAAAAACTTGATTGTCTGCTTGGTTATTCCTTTTTCTTTTTCTTTTTTTTCTTTTTGATGTATGGGCGTGAATGCTTTTGTCGTCATTTCATCTTCTTTTTTTTTTTTTTGGTGTGTGTGTGTGTGTGAATGTATGTCAGGGAAGCTGCAGCGGAGGAGACCTTCGCCCTTCCTCCTTCCGGAATGCCGCCACCGAGAGGTGAAGGAGCGCGGTTGGCTGCGGTACAGCGACCTTCGGGAGATCCACACACATGGTCACTTGCCGCCGTGACAGGTGTAACAGAGAGGAGGGAGAAATGCACTGTATCGCTGCTTTTGCAAAAAGGGAAACACCATGTGGCTTAGACTGGACACATGTGCGTGCATATGTTTGTTCGTCTCCGCGCTTGTGTTTTGCGTGTTGAACTTCTCTTTCCCTTGAGGGAAAAAAACATGAGAAACACATATTGGTACGGTTGCAAGCACGTACGTATGTGTGTGTGTGTGACCGTGTGCAACTCTGGAAACCACACGCACACGCGAACGCAAGAACCAAAGCTTCACGAAAGAAACGCGCGCAGCATAACGATGAGAGAGAGAGAGAGAGAGCAAACAAAGAGATTGGTTTGAAGGGAAAAAAAACGCACGAGGGGGTGAGATGATCTGTTGTCAACACAGGTGGGGAGGAGGAAAATCGACTGAATCAAAGAGAGGACTGTACAGTAAACATCTTTTGTTTTTGTTTTTTGAGGGGGCTAGAAAGAGAAAAGGTGAAAGAGGATGTCTACTCCTGCTTTCTCAACGAGCAACTCACGCTGGTATGAAGCGCTGCGTCTCGTACGGGGTCTGCAGCTCCTCCAAGTCTGGGAAGGCTACCCCGTTCATTTTCTGAACGAACCCTCGCAGCGTCTTGCTCCCGCTGAGGAAGGACAGCCCAGGGCCATGAGGTCCCATCTCTGCGGCTACCTGCAGCCACGCGTAGACCGAGCAGTCATAGCTCGTCGGCTCCTCCCCGAACAGAAAAGTACTATCGCCGTTCCCGCCGCTGCTATGCTTGCTGTTGTTCGTCTTGAGAAATGTCTCAAGGCTCTGCAGATCGCGGAGAAACTCCTGCTCGTACTGCTCCTGCGAGAGGTCCCCATAGCCGACGGCATTAAGCACCTTGATGGTGTTGCTGCGCATGTTGCGGACCAGGACCGTGGCCACGACAGGCTGCAGGTTGAACTCCACTGAAAACATATTGACAAGAATCTTGGAGTAATCGACAAAAATAGCACGATTGAAGCCGTAGTTAATGCTCGTCTCCACCATGCGCTTCATCATGAGGCCTTTGGCGTGCTCCGTCGGGTCGAGGCGGTCGTCCAGGGTGATCGCAAAGGTCTGCGTCACATACTGCAGGATGAACTCCCCATCCGCCAGCACCGTCATGTCATGCACAATGAACGGAAGACGCCTGTTGGGGCTGAGACTCGCGTCATCGGTGAAGTGCACGACATATGGAATCCTCGCCACGCGCAAGAAGGTCTCAATCTTGACGCACTGTGGGAAGAAATTCGGTCCGTGCGACCAGCGCTGGTGAATGAACAAGTGCACGATGCCCTCCTCCAGGGAGCGGAAGTACGCCGTGGTGCGCGCGCGGCGCACGAGTCCGTAGCACGTCCAGGCCGTCTTGAGCGCTGCGAGGCCCCCCACAACGGCAGCGGCCGTGATGCAGAGCTTCTTGTTGGCGTCGTAGAAGAGCTGGATTTTTTCGCCAAGGTCCTTGACCGCTGTGGTCACCTGACCGGAGGATGCGGACATGGATGAGGCTTGAGTCGTTATGAAGATTCTCTGTGTGTGTGTGTTTTGTGGAAGGAGTCTTCCTTTCTCTTTTTTCTTTTTTTGCTTTGTTTTGAGAGAGAGAATGAAACGTTAAGGTTGTAAGACAAAGAGAGACAGAGGGGAAAGAAGGAAGAAATAAGAAATAAGAGAGAGAGCAAAAGAAAGCAGAAACAATGAAATTCACAGAAAATAGTCCTGAGATCCAACGACAGCTGAGGCAGCAGAATAAAGCCGAACGGTTTCGCTAGGTCTTGTGGGGCTTTTATTTGCGTATTTGTGTGTGTGTATGTGTGTGTTTGTTCCTTTGCCTGAGTGAGTCGAAGACGCTTTTTTTGTTGTGGTTCGTGCTGATACAACTGGCCAAAGGAAAGTCAAATATGAGTAACGAGAAAGGGGGTAGATGTGTTCACAGAAGAGAGACAACAAAGGTAGACCGAGTATGCAAATAATTCTCACCTATCTAGTCGTTCTGCTAAGTGTGCGCGTCAGTTGGCACCCGTGAGGGTGACAGAGGAGACAGCAGGAGAAGTCACAGCAGCATAACGAGGCTTCCCCGAAGGATTCCTACAGGAGCGAGGGGAACACACGCACTTTCGCCGAACTGAGTTTCCTGAGGGAACGCTCCCCCGCTTGTCAAGCGCGGCGAAAAAAAAAAGGAGCACATCGTGCGAGAAGAGCTCCCGGCATCGCTCCCTCTCTTTTTTTTTCTTCTCTTTCACGAAGGGTTTCATGTAGGACGATGTTGCCTGGTCGTATTCCCCCACATGCGTTGAAAGCTGCCAGCGGCCCGCGCAACGAGGGAGCGAGAGGCATACCTTTCCTGCTCCTTTGGTTGTTATCGATATCTGTTTGCTTTCTTTCCATCTTCTACCGTTCCGTGTGAGAGACGTAGAGATTCAGTGCAACGGTCAGCAACAAGCGAAGAGGCTGGGGAGAGAATTTAAAAGAAGAAAAAAAAACAGATGGCGATGAAGAGACAGGAAACACACGAAAGCAAGGGCACTGAGACAGAGTATTTGTATGTGTCTGTGTGCTTGTGTGTGCGCACACCGGATTCAAGGGGGGGGGGGATTGTTTCGATAACGAGGTTTTTTTTTTTTAAGCGTAAATGGATTGGTTTCCCTCGCTTTCCGCATCCCCCTTTGCTTGATTTTTACCGTTTCGCTTAGCATTCCTCATAGGCCTTCAGCAGCTCTTCCAGCTCATCGAGCAGGGAGTCCACCTTGTCGGCCAGAGAAGCTGGCACGGCCCCTGTGCTGCCGCTTCCCTCGCCCTTTGGGTCGGTGCTCTCAGGCTTGCCCAATATGCCCTTCACGTCCTCAGCAGCCATGACGGCCTCTGTGTGGGTGTCCGGCGCCAAGGCCGCTTGCGATCGCTCCACAGACCCTTCATCCGGCGCCCCCGTGCCCTTCTCTGTCGAGGGAGCCCTCCCCACCTGCAGCGGCGCAGCGCCATCTGTCACGGTGGCTACTTCACGGTTCTGTCGAGTTGTGTCGCCAGTGAAGGTAGGTGAGCCGAGTCCCGAGGCGCGCCGCATGGCCTTCAAGGTACGCACCAGAGGGGGTGCCTTGGTGTCGTGCAACCACTGCGGAGAGCCTTGTGCCGCGTCGCTATCTAGAGGGGTCGCACGCAATGCATCCTGTTGTTGCTGTTGTTGCAGTTGCTGCTGCTGTTGAGCCTTGCGTGCTGCGAGCTGGGCAAGCAAGGGCGGTTGCGTCATCGTCGGCCGGCTGCCGTTGTGTCCCAAGGGAGCAGGGCCAGCAGGTGCGTTTGCCGTGCCCTCCGCCGCACGCGAAAGTCCGTCATGTGCGATCATGGATGCCCTTTCCTTTGGCTCGGCAGCGGTAGTGGGGAGGGCGGGGGGCGGGGTAGGAACTGGGGTCGTGTGGCCGCTGCTGCCGGCGCTCATGAGGCTCGACCGGAGCCGCTCCACCACAGCCGCTGCCCATTGACCACCCTTCACGCTGTCGAACGCCGCCACGGCTGCCTCAGGGGAAACCTCCCTGCCGGCTGCCATGTGCGGTGATGCTGCAGATACGGAGTGGGATCGACGCTGCTGATCCTTTTTCCGCCGCCGCCGCCGCGTCGCCGCTGCTTTGAGGGTCTCATCCTCTGCGTCCAGTGCACGGTTCGTCGCCGTCGCATCATCGGATGCTGTGGTGCAGGCACCCCCCTCTCGTGCGCGCGATTGGCTCTCCGTCTCTTTTTTCTTTCGCGCGCTCGCTTCAGAGCTTGTGCGATGCCTGTGTGAATACCGATGTGCCCGGCTGCTCGCACCGTCATGGCCGCCGTGTGTGTGACCCTTTGTCCCTTCCGCGGTGCTAGACCCAGACACGGATGAGGCGTGCACCGGCAGTACCTTCACCACAAGTGGCCGCGGTGCCTCTGCCTTGCGCTGGCGGCGCCACCAGGTCGCAAGGATGTGGTTGCGGACGCTGCGGACGGCCTGTGGGGGTGTGCGGGTGAGGCCATACAGGTACTCGCCGAGGACGTGGTAGAAGCACTTCACCACGGCGCCGAGAGGGGGGAGCGGAGGGGGCGTCGCGGGTGCAGGCGTCTCGGAGAGGCCAAAAAAAGTAGCCACAGCATCGCTGCCACCTCCGCTCGCAGCACCACCGCCGCCGCTGTTGACAGGGGGAGGGCTCGCGCTGGGAAACGCGGCGCCGGTAAATTGAAACACGGGGGAGCTAAAGCTCAGCGACGACAGGGTCCGCTGATACGCCTGCCGCAGTGCAGGTGTTGGGCTGGTGGAACGAGCGGGAGGGGGCGACGGCTGCCGGGGAGTCACCGCCGTGTTGGCGGGGCGAGGATGTGCCTCGGTGGGCACCACAACGCCGCGGACTACCGGTGTCCTTGCCTCCTGTGCGGCGGTGCTGGTGGAAGCAGCAGCGGATGGGGCCTCTGTTGCGGCGGCGGCGGGGGTGTCAAAGGACAAGAGAAAGTCTGGCAACGTCGGAGGCTGTGCGTAGTCAGCGACGTCGTCGTCTAACCCCTTCACAAACAAGGTGAGTTGGAACTGCAAGAGAGAAAACCCTTTGGTCGCGCCGGCTTCAATGTCCGAGAGGGGCACCCCACCCACCGGGGAGACTGCCGCAATGAATTGCTCCCACAGGTCTCCGTGGCTCACCACGTAGCCGCCCCCGTCGGTCCCGCACATCCACGGCTCCCCACGGTTCTGCGCGGGGGCCGTAAAGGAGGTTACACGCGGTGGCTTATAGTGAAAAAAGAGATTCAGTTCAGGGTTCTTGTACAAGAAGGCAATCTCCCGTCGATTATGTCTCGCGACGAGCTCGAGTGCAGAGGAGAGGCAGCCGTAGTTGAGCGCGAGACGCAGGAAGACGCGGGCACGAACAGGCGACGGGGCTGTGGGGTAGCCCGTGTTCACGGTGCGCACCAGTTGCGGTGCAAACCCGAGTCGCTTGCACAGGCGTTGCTGAAGGACCTCCTTTGAGGTGGCAGGCGCTGGTGCGGCGCTTGCCTGCAGCACGCTCCCGCGAGCCAGCGCACCAGAGGATGAGGAGGATGTGAGGGCGGCAGGCCTCACCGCGGTACCCGTCACCACGCCTCCCGAAGCCGCCACCGCACCAGCCGCCACAACAGTGCCTTTGCTTACCACAACCCCTGACGCAGTCCCCTGCGGCGAATGCTGCACAGACGGCGAGGCTGAGGGTGAGGGTGACGGAGAAGAGGAGCCCCCCACTAACACGACAGAACCCGCCGACAGCTTCTCGGGAATTAAGGATAGGGTCTCCAGCACCGACCACACATCGACGCCGTCGTGCAGGCCCATGGAAAGGACTAACATGAGCTGCGACACGAGACGTTCCGCGAGCTCGGCCATGGCCAAGCTGGGGTCCACGCAGAGAAGCTCCGCCACGCGCCGCCGCCCTTCTGCATCCGCCGATGCTCCGTCCTCCTGCAGACGCTCGCCGCGCTCCCTTTCCTTTCCGTTGCCGGAGCTGGTGGTGCCCATAACGGAGGGTTTCGCGTCCTCCAGCAGAGCAGGGATCGTCTGCAGGCTGGAGAAGTCATTCTCAATGACAGCCGGATGTAGCGCCGCTAGCTGGCCAATGGTACTGCGGAGGCCGTTCATGCGGCACCACGTATCAAGACGACAACGGTGACAGCTGCCTTGCGAAATCGTTGTCGCAATGCTTGTAATACTTTTTCTTCTTCCTTATGAGCGTATCTCTCTTGCGCCTATCCTGGTTGTGGTTCACGCTTCAGACTGTAAGCGGGTGCGTGGTAAAATGTGTTGTGGTTGCGTTAAATACAGCAAGAAAAAAAAAAAAGATGGCTCCAAGATTCTGCTATTCTTCCATGAGTTTCCTGGAGAAAGATCGGCCTCAGTAGAGTCGCTGGGCAGGAAGAGGATCGCCACTGGAATGAGCGAGTAAGCAACGAGATACAGAAAAGAAGCGCGAAGAAGAGGAAAACGTAAGTAACAAGAAGCAACGGTACTTGAAGCTGAGATGAATGGAATGAGAGGGGAACACGATAAGGTCACGTGAGTGACCCGATCGTTCACAAGAGCTACAAAAAGAAAAGCTTTGTTCTTCCCCACCTCAGCTTTGGATAGGTAGATGCAGGCTGGTTCGCTGTCACTCGCAAGAGAGAAGGAAAAGTTGTGGGGGGTCCAAGAGGACGGCCACGCCAGTAAGACAGACAAGCAATCTAAGGAAGACGATGGGAAGCAACGGTGAGAGGAAGGCAAGAAAGGGACATCGTCGAGGACAACAAGGCGTCGTGTATCCAAATCAGACATGAAGGGCAGGCGTGGTGGAGCAGGCGGTTCGTGAAGTCACCGCGCGGACGTGCACATCGCTTTACGTCAGCTGACGCGAGTCTAGTAAGTCGACGGAGCGCCTTTCCTCCTTGCCCCCTTCTTCTTCAAAGCTGTACCCGTTGCTTTCTTTACGAAAGCGTCACGCACGAACTGAAAAGGAAAACGCAAAGGTTCATGCTTTACGAGCGCAACGACCCAGATCACCTTTGCTTGTTACCACTGTTTGTTTGCTTGTTCGTTTGTGGACGCGTAAATGCGGGTGACTGATTGTCATTTGCAAGGACACGAGTTAGAATTCTTTTATTCTTGTAAGCGCGAGATAGAACTATCTGTGCAAAGGAAAGTGAGGGGTTAAAAAAAGATAAATACGGAGCGACCAACCACGTAGAACCAACGAGTCTTTCCAGGAGAAACAGGCACGCATACGAATTCGAACCGTCTTTTGGCAAACAGATCCAACATGGGAGAAGAAACGAGAGCACCCGAAGCGCCGTGAGAAAAAAAAAAAAGCCATGATTCACCAACCACAAAGAAAACAATGAGAAAATGAAAGGCAAAAAGAGAGAGAGTGAAGCACGAATATGAGGAGAACTGAAAAGGTGATTGAAGAAGGGGTGGCCAGAGAGCAGCAAGGACACTTGGATGCTAGTGAAACGAACAGGTGCAACGGTTATCTCACAGCCTGTCTGCGCTCACACACACACACACACCTCATCTCTTTGCCGTCCATGAAGCTCCCGGCACACCTTCCTCAATCGCTTTCCCAGTCCTTCTCAAATTTTTATTTCAGCCTTTCTCTTTTTTTTTTTGCCTTCCCTCCTTAGAGTTTTCTCAACAGATGAGATATCATCCCTTTTTTTTTTTTTTTTTGCTCATCGCGCTTCGGGAGCGATCGCTTCTTTCCAGGAAGGAAGGTCTATCCATTCATATCACGAAGTGTCCACGTGTTGGTGAGTACAGATACAGAGAAAAAGCAACAGAGAGAAAAGAAAACAGAAAGCCCACAGAAGACGTGCAAGAAGTCAATCAAGCAAAAGTAACTCCAACAGATGACGCTGCTAGCTAGCTGCTGCGGCGCTGCTCTGCCATGCCTTTCAACAGCGTGAAGGCCTTTTCTAGAACCCTGCACTGGGCCTCTGCCGGGGAGGCGTATGAGCTCTTCCTCCAGGTAATCTCCTTCGCCTCGGGCCAGTCCTCGGTCAGGGTGAGCTGAGCAACAAAGCGGTAGCCTTCTGTGGACGACACAGGGATTGGGTTTGTGCCAGCGGGGCTGGTGGTGGCAGCGGCTGTGAACGCACCAGCAGACGGGGCAGCGGGGAGGGACGAGGCCGCTGCCCTCGCACCTGTGCTGCGATTCTCATTCAGCGGAGCGCCGCCTGCCGTGCGTCGTCTCCATTCCTCTCGGGCAGCCGCGTACCGCTGCTCCTCCGAGAGGGTCCCGACCGCGCGCGCGCTCTCCACGGCCGCCTTGGATGGCTGGGTGGACACGCTAAGGCGCCACAGCAGGTCAGGAAACGCGTGACGCATGAGGTTAGAAAAGCGGTCCAAAAGTCGGTCAAGACGGAGGTAAGGGCACTGTGAAGACGAGGTGAGTGCAGCTGCGGCTTCGATCGGAGTGGCCAGTGGTGCCGTGGGTTGAGGAAGAAGTGGTGCGGAGGAGGCGTTCTCACAAGAGGGATCCCTCTGCGGATGAGAAGGTGGGCTCGTTGGGGTAGCCGACACCGCCGCTTCTGACGATGCGACATCCCCTTTCCCTCCAGCTTTGGAGAGCTCGAGGTGTCTCCACCACTCCCACCGGCGCGCGAGGGCGGCCGTGGTCACGCCCATGACATCCAGCGCTGTTGTGAACCACACCTTGCGCGTGGACTTGCGGACAAAGCCAGAGAAGGTAGCCTGAACCGCCAGCTTTGTCAGCATTTGGGGGAGCGTCAGACCAGGCACGACCTGGAAGGACGGCGTCACCTGACCCGGGATTTCGTCACGAGCCTCACTGCCCTCTCCGCTGTCGGCCTTGGTCTGTGCGTCGCGCTCCACATTGTCGCGGTAGACATCGTGAAGGATGCTGGAAAGAATGAAGCCAAAGTTTTCTCGCATCGCCACCAGGTGGGCCATCTTCACCGTCTTGCTCTTCGCCTCGGCGGCGACCGCTGTGAGAGGAACCGGGGTCGGCGGGGTCTCGGTCGGGCTCGCAGCGAACTCAAAGGTGAGATGGTCTGCGTCGCTGTCATCTGCCAGCGGCGTGGTAACATGGGCCGCCGCCACCGCCGCGGCCGGGGAGCAGGTGGAAGTCCGCTCGCACGGCGCACGCCCCTCTTCACCGCCCGCACGCTCGAACGCGTAGTCGGTGCAGTTCACGAGGCTCAGCGACTCTGTCCACGACGCGGCTCCCACAGATCGTGTTTCATGCACGAACGGAGACGCCACGTCCTCAACAGACCCACCTTCGACCGAACGGTGGAGCGTGGGTGTGACGCTGTCCTCACGTACCTTATCGCCGCCAAAGAACGACGCAAAGAGATACTCGTTCGCCACATTCACAGGCGACATCGCGCGGAAGTGGGCGTGCAAGTGACTGAAGATGCCCCATAGGGCGAGGAAGACGGACTCGCGGCCAAGCACACGAGCCGTTTTCCGGAGGGCCGCAAAGCACACGGCGACAAGGGGCAGTGGTGCGTCACCCTTGCCGAAGAAGGGCTGACCCCGCTCGGCTTCATGATTCCCCTCTGCGGCCACCGAGGAGGTGCCGTGGCGACCAGCGAAGAGGCCCTCTGGGTCCTCAGCCATGTTGCTGCTATAACGAGCAAAAACCTTTCCAGCCTTGGAGAATATGGTGCAAGTGTAGACGAGGCGACCGCTCAGGTTCGTGACCTCTGCCGCTGCCGCCTTCCGGTTATGTTGGAGTTCCCCTGGTACGGGGTCAAGCGTGCCAGCGCTGTCCACGCGCCAGTACAGTGGCTCGACGAGATGCACAAACGGGTGTGTGCCACCCGTGAGTTCGGAGCCTTGCATGGATGCCCCGATGCCGCGCTCTTCAAGACTGGTGTAGAACTTTCCCCGTGACACAGCGTCCATGAGGATGTCCGTGGTGAGGAGCCGCAACGTCTGTGACATGAAGCAGACTTCATTCCCCATCAACGCAGAGGCGATGGAGAGGAGCGTCCACGAGTTCACGTCGGCTGCGTTTGCCTGTCGGACGGCGTCAAGGCCGTGGCGATAGGGAACATGGTATGCTGCGTCCACCAGGGCCTCGCGCTCCGCCAGAGGAAGTTGGTCAAAGCATACACGGTACGCGGGTGGCGCCGGCGCGCCTTCTTTTGTCTTCCCTGGTTCGTCTGCTTTCGCTAATGTACCCTCCGCGTTGCTACCCGAGGACGGCACCGCCTGCTGTTCCTTACGGGACCCCTCTGTGGTATTGGAGGGTGCTGAGGAAGCAGTTTCCGGAAGAGGTAGTTGTTGTGGTGTGGCCTCAGCGATTTTCTTCTGGCCACCTTGCTGCATGTCAGAAGCCTCAGAAGGGCCCTCCTCCTTGCGGAGCACCTCATCTTCAGACCCATCCGGATCCACACGTGAACCGCCCTCCTGTACCAAGCGCATCACGGCTGCCTCAGCATCCGCGGCCGTTGGGGAGAGGCCTGACACCGCACACAGCACGGCGTGAACAGTATCCTCTCCGCTTCCAGCGCCTTCCGCCCCCACCGCCTCTGGCACCGTGCGCGTTACTTCTTGGTACTCGTGTGTCTTTCTGTCGTACGTCAGGATAGTGGGTTCGCCAAAGAGCGTCGCGAGACGAGGGATCTTTCTCGAGCCGGGCGGGCCCTCGTCACGAACGTAGACAAAGGCAAACGCCAGCCAATGTCCTTCTGGTTTCTCTGTGCTAACCACCACAGTTCCCAGACATGCTCCACGCGCCAACGCTGGAGTGCGCCCTTGGCTGCTCCCCCCTGCCGCGTCGATGCCCTTTGTTTCTTCCTCCAGACACTGGTTCATGTGCGCCTTGACCTGAGCAACGCTCGCAAAGCGTTTGCCACCAGACGGCAGTTGCGCAGCTTGTAGATGAGTGGCTGCGTTTGTGTGCAACACCACGTGTTGGGAGAACTCCGTCCCTTCCCCGACACGAGTGATGAGGCTCTCTGCAAGGACTTCTGGTTTCACTCCACAAAAGGAAGCCCCTTTGGCACACCCACAGGGCACGGCCGTTGTCGGCGTGTGAAGAGGAGGGACATTCGAACCGAGCTCCTCGCGCTGCGCCGCGTACCATGTAGCCTCCGTCGAAGAATCAGAGCACAGCGCTCCTATAAACCCAACCACCGCCGCCTCTTCCGCCGTTGCCTTTGTCGAATACGGACAGGAGAGATAACAGAATAGCCTCAAGCGGGCCGCAGACGCGTCACCAGTCGCCGCAGCGTCTTCAGGATTGGGTCGGGACACGTAGACGGCACCGACGTAGGCCGTCTCCCTTCCTGCGGATGAGCAACCACCGTCTCCGCTGGTCGCCAATCCACCGGGCCATGCTTGGGCCTCGACAGCGACCTGGGCACCTTGCCATGTCGTGGAAACGGCAGGGAGAAGCTCCATCATGAGGAAACGATGTGCCGCAAGAGGCGCCTCCCTCAGGTGCCTCTCTGTTGGCAGTTGCGGGAGCGGTCGGTCTTGCTCCTCCAGCACCTCGCGGATCAACTTGATCGCCTCCGGACACGGACCTAGTGTGTCGTTCTGTGCAACGCCTGTTTCCCTCCACATGGGCATTGCTTCTTGAGATGAGAAGAGAGAGAGGGAGAAATGCTTCACCACAGGAAAGTGAGTTTCTGTGCCGCTGCTCACCGTAAGCAAAGGGGAAAAGCAGCACTGTGAGTCTTCGCACGCGGAGTGCGCTAACGGATGGAGAATGCGAAGTAGCGTGTGGAGTGGGCCGCGATAACCGACAACAACAAAAAAAAACACAAGAAAAGATGGGCACTGGCTTGATGGATTTCAATTCTTGCCTACAGGGGAGGATGATGTTTGTGCGTTTAGGTGTGCGATTTTGTTCGTGATTATGCAAGTCATCAGAGTAAAGGCATCGAGAGATTCGTCATGCCGTGTCAATAGCGAAAAAAAGACATGTAGGATGATTTTCCTTCTCCTCGTGGTAACATTTCTTCGCTCTGCTCTGAACATTGGGTTGGCACGCCTCACCGTCATTCACGTTCTTTGCTTACTTCTTATTTTTCGTGTCTTTTGACGCAGTTTCAACACGCACCCATCCTCTCTCTCACACACACACACACACACACACACTCACTCTCTCACACACGTTCGATTACCGTACGAGTTGCGTCCTATGACGATCCCAGCATTTGAGCTGAGGGAAAAGGGAAGAGAAGGATTGTCGGTTCGTACGTGCGTGAGAGTGCGCGAGGGAAAGCAATACGACGAATGTAAACTTGACACAACGGGTGGTCATAAGAGAAAAGCAATGTGCGGGTATGCAATCTGTGTGTCAGATCAAAAGAGAAAGACGTATAATGAGCACACACACCGTAGACAGGACACTTTCGCAGAGGAGGCTCTGTCCCCGCGAGAGGAAGAAGGAACAGGCATCGCGTCAGGCGTGCTGTCAGGCTCTGCGGACAATGGGGAGAAGCGCGAATGCGTCTGGATTCCCTGCACGAAACCCTTTTCTTGTGCTCTCTATCTCATTGTGTTCCCCACCTTTCACTCACGTGAATAACCTGTTATAGCACTCCGAGGGTAGCACCCCCTACGCACATGACGACCGCGGAGCGTGCACGTGAGCGTTGTATCGAAGCGGGGGAAAGGAAGGGCGCGAGAGACACGTTCAGCTCAGCAGGAGGTTAATCGCGGCCGTGACGTCTCCGCCGCACTGACGCAGCGCAGCCGCTACCTCCTCCTCACCCTGCCCCAGGCCCATCTCCATAATCTGCTGCACCGCCGCCTGGTTGACCGGCGCTGGCGGTGGTGCTCCACCTGCCGCACCATCGGCGTCGGGCTGCCTTCGCCGCCGCCGCTGACGCACTGGTGGCATCGGTCGTCCAGCCCCATTGAGGCTGTCTACCTGAATCCGGCCATCCTCCTGCGCTCCCGTGCCCGCCTCCCAGCCGCCGCCGCCGGCCGCTCCGCCAAACATCGCCATGGCCGCCTGCTCCGCCTCTCGCTGCTGCTGCCGCCTCACGTGAGGTGGGAGGGCATGTGTGACAACCTTGGGGGAGCCGAACACAGGCGTGAGCAAGATGGGCCGGAGCACGTTCAGCAGCGGTGCGCACACCTTCTGTGCAATGAGGCGCAGCCACCACCGCAGCCACGGGCTCCGCGCGCTGGCGAGGCCGTAGATGAGCCCCACCACCACCAACAGCACCCGTGGCCACCATCCCACCGTAACCGACACGCCGTCCCGCTTGTGCGTCGGGGCCTCCAGCATGCCATTCGGAGACAGCGCCAACTTCGCCAAGGGCAGGAGCAAGGCCGCCCCTTGCGCAAGCGGAATCGACGTCCCAGGAACGCGCAGCGCAGAGAAGCCCCCGCGACTGCCGTGCGCGCCATCCGCCTCCCTTGCTCTTCCCGAGGCCGTCGGCGGCGTGGTGCCCGAGACTGGCACCTCCAGAAAGTACCTCGTGATGAGCGCGGTGAGTGGCACGAGGGAAGCAGCCCCCGTGAGGATGCGGACGGCCTCTGGACTGAAAAAGACGCCAACGGCACCGCGACCGGCAGGATCGGCTGGAATGAAGCGATCGAGCGGCGAGCCCGCTTCGCCTTCGCCAGCGCCAGGAGGCCCCGTGACGGCGTGCAACACAAACACGCCAAGCGCCGCTGCGTGGAGGAGAAAGGAAAGGAACGAGGCGGAGCCCCACCGCCGCTCCAGCACCCGCATCTGAAACAAGAGGCCGAGCGAGAGTGCCATGTCCTCAAGGGAGGTGCCGAGCCCGCCAAAGGGGATAGACTCCGCACACATGCGGCGAAACTGCGTAAAGCGCGAGGCATCGGTGTGGTGGGTGGCAGCCACGGCCGCGCGGCGCAGGGTCAGGCGGTGAGGGGGGCGGTTGTACTGCTCCCCGGTAACCGCACCTGAGAGAGAAGACAGGATCATGGCAAGCCCTGTCACAGGTGCGTGATCCAGCACCATGATTCCTTTGGCTGCGGTGTGCGAGAGAGGGGGGTGTGTTTTGTGGTTCACTTTTCTTTTTCTTTTTCTTTTGCTGCTCGCTGCAGTCTCCTCTGTATGTGAGTGTGTCAGGTCAGTCTCCTGTTGTTGTTGTTTTTTCCTCCTTCGGAAGATTGGTTTGTCACAGACAAGAGTATAGAATGCCACGCGGACGAGGACCTCCTCACGAAGATGGAGCACGATAACGAAACGCGTTGTTGTTTCTTGAAGGGGAAACGAGGGAAATAGATGAAGGCAGGTCCCTGCGCTGCCAGAGATGCCCAAACGACAGACAGTTATGGATGAGTAAAGAAGCGCAGGGAAGGGGTACGGCTATCGCCAGAACAAGAAGGAAAAAAAAAATGTTAACTTTGAAGTTGCTTCCAGCTGTGAGACCAAGGGAGAAAAAAGAGAGACACACTTACTCCAAAGCATTCCGAAGCACCAGTGCACGACAGTGGGGAAGAATGAAATGTGAGGAGAAAGCCAAGATAAGAGGAGGGCACTCGTCTGGGGATGTCTGTCCCTGCCCAGTGGCTACGGAGTCCAGTGGTCGGGTAGAATACACAGAAAACCTCATTGATCACAATGCAGCTGTGACGGATGGCTTTCATTCAACGGCTTTTCCCGCCCTTGATCCATTCTTTCCTCTCCTTTTTTTTCTTTTGTACCGTTTCGTCAGTTTATTGGACCGCAGCACTGTCGCAAGGCTCCCCTCGTCACACTACGATTCGACAAACGAAAGATACGTTTCATTCTGCCAGGGGGTTGGGGGGAGGGGGGCATTAACCCGTGTTGAGCAAACGAAGGTGAAGAAACGTCAGAACACAAAAGTCACAAGATAACCGTACCCTCGGTGAAGCGTCGCGTCGACTGCCTCACTGCGCCACACCAGGGCCCAGGCTGCTTGCGGGTCTCAGTCGCCGCGCCTGCTCACGCAAGCGGAGAAGGTGGAAGTCCTCAGGCAAGCGAGAGGGCGGTGGGGCTGAGGCTCGCCGTGGCAAGGAACGCCCCGCCAGCCCTGGCAGCCCCGGTTGGGAGCAGAACCCCACGTAAAACAACGCTTCCGACCCTCGTGTGTCTTCCTCCCCAGGTGAGGTTCGTTCTCCGTAGGCCTGCCGCCATGCCCGAAGCCCGAGAGCAATGCTGCTGGGATGGTCATTCGACGCGGTGTACGGTGGTGTCGTCGATAAGGCGCGGAGGACGTTGCCGCCGAGGCGTGGAGGCGGCCTGGCGAGGGCGGCACCGGCGCCAGCGTACCGCAGCCCCTCACTCCCCTCCCCACCGCCGGAAGAAGAGGCGCCGCTTGTGCGCGCAACCGTAACCGGGAAAACGGGGAAGTCGCGGGGAGCCTGCGCGTTGGTAGACTGCTTCACTGACATGGACCCGGTGGTTTCCTTCGTTCCTGGCCCTTCACGTGTTTCTGACTTCTTGGGGGACGGCACAAAGGACGAGTAGACGGTGCGCATCTGCAGAACGCGCTCCTGCCCTCGCGGCGGTGCAGGGATGAGCTGGTGATCCTGGGCGGAGGAAGATGGAGGAGATGCATGTTGGCGATGATGGTCTGCAGTATCATGAGGGGTTGCATTGGGCTCCCTGTGACCTTCGTGTTGCAGTTGCTGTGGTGGCGGTGGTGGTGGTGATAGTCGTGAAAGCGTGCTGGTGTCACTGCTCGTTTTCTTACGGTGCTGTGGTGAACGGGGCTCACCGTGCCGGCGACCGCCGCGCCTCGGGCCAAGGACATGCGCATCCCTAGGCTTCTGTGGAGCTCTTGGTGCGACGGCCACGTCGCTGCTGAGGCGAGTACCGGACGCCACGCGTGCGTCCACTCCAAGGGGAGCGTCATCGGCGTCCTTGGCACTCGCGGCCGGGTGCCGCCGAGGGCTCGAGGAACGACGGCACGTATTGGGTGACGCTGCGCGGGACGGTGGCAATGTCGCGCGACGCCTTTGTTGGCATGCCTCGCACTGCCGACCTCCCTCTCGTGCCGCGGCCGCAGCAGGCGCAGGAGCCGCAGTCTTGGTCGGTGTGGAGGAGGCCACGGACTTGCGCGCTGGAGAAGAGGATGATGGGTGCTGAAGCGGCTCCTTTTTTGATGCAAGGGTGCCTTTGCGAGCGTTGCTCGCGCACGGCGGCAATGCGGCAGTGAAATCCGACGACACCTGTGAGCCCCCCGTGGTGCCGGCAGAAACCGGGGACACAGTTGGCGCATGACAGCCACCTCCGTCTCGTGTTTCCTTCGCGCTGGGCTCCTTTGGCGCCACAACGGTGAGAGTCGGTGGCCTGGTAGGTTCCAGCGATGGCCGTGCGGTGTTCGGCGCGGATGTGGGGCTGCGGAGGCCATCCATCGAGTCGAGGTGAATGGCGGAAAGCTCCGGGGAGGGAAGCTCCCCGACACCTTCCCCTGTGACGCCATCGACAGGCGCCGCTTCTGCTGGAGAAGACTGACTCGTTTGCCCTTGGCAACGGTCTGCGAGCTGTGGTGACGGTGCCGCTCTCTCCTGTATAGGGAGTGCCTGGTCTTGGGTGAGAGCTCCGATCTTAGTGAGCAAGGCAAGGGTCTCTGGAGAAAGATTGGCGCGGAGCGCTGCCATGGCGGAGCCGGGTTGCCCATTCTGCGTAATGTCCCCCGTGGCACCCGATGATGCGCCACAGGAGCAGACAGAGGCGCGAAGGGACGAGGCCGCCCCTGAGGAAGGCACCGCTGAGGACCTCACCAGGCCACCTCCTCCTCCTTTGTGAATGCACAAGGCCTTATACAGACGCTTGATCTCCCGTAGGCTATTCCAGTCGACGACGTCAGCGTCACCTCTGGCCTCCCCCTCCGCAACCACAGCTTCTCTGCGCGTCCACTCATCAAGCGTCATGGGTGGCCCTGGGCACAGCTGATCCAGCCGCACGGTAACGTCACGGGCAGGCTCGGCCGTGGCGACGGGTGCGCCGGGTGCTGCTGCAGGTGGCAGCAAGAGATCCTTGGTAAGGGGCACACGTGCGTCCGCCTGCAGCGCCGCGGCGTCGAGAGGGCTATCGCTCCCTACCGCACGGTCTACCTTCGCCGTCATTGTGGATTCCTTTCTCGCCGTTGC
This sequence comes from Herpetomonas samuelpessoai, assembly GCA_030849835.1. Lineage (NCBI taxonomy): Eukaryota > Euglenozoa > Kinetoplastea > Trypanosomatida > Trypanosomatidae > Herpetomonas > Herpetomonas samuelpessoai. Next base: position 23,543 of record JASAOC010002002.1, read on the forward strand.
ACCTGTCCGCATTGCATGAGTATCGCCACCACAGCGAGGACAAACGTGCGGCTCTGCCGATGCGACGGTGGGGCTGAGAAGGTGGTTCCCTTCGCGACGGTTTAAATAGTCGCCGAGGGTGAGGAAGAAGTGGTCCACCGAGTCGTCAGCCTTTCCAGCGTCCTGCATTTGTCCTACTTGGCGCGAAGCGTCTGCAGCCGTCAAGGAAGCACGTGCTCCCTCGTGACGCTTCTCAGAGACAGCACCATACGGATCGCTGGTGTCGACAGCAGTGCGGTTGGCATCGCCGGAGCTACTATCCTCTTCCGTCTCCATTGTGGTGTCCTCGAGCGCTGTCGCCGTGACCTGGCGGCGTTTGTGCTGGGTGCGGCGTGCGGCTGCATACGCGTCTTCGAACCTCGGCTGGCTGCCTTTCCGGCCTTGGCGTTCCGAGGAGGAATGCTGCGGGGTCGCCTGCTCCACCGGGCGATGCTGCGGTGTGTTCCGGTTCACACTGTCTTCCTGCGTATCGGCGGCCACGTGGTCCATGCTGCGATGGCCCTCATTGGAGTGCGCCAGCAGGACAGACCCCTGCGCAAGAGACTCCTGACGAGGAAGCGAAGACGCCGCCAAAGATGGGGAAGAGGAGGAGGAAGAAGTTGGCACCGTGCTGCTTGCCTTTGAAGGGAAGGCTGTGGCGCTGGCGCTATCGCGGCTGGTGAAGGGGTCCACCTTGGCGGTCACGGGACGGCCACCGCTACCCTCGTGGAAGACGTGCGGGCGGGCGTCTTGCAAGGCCCGCAAGGTGAAGGGCGTCGCGGCGCCAGGGCGTGGGCTCGACGCCGCCGTCGACGGAACGGAGGAGCTCTGGTACACGTCCTGTCCGTTGGCCGTGTCACTTCCCGGATGAAAGTCCTCCACCGTGCTGGCGGCCTTGACTGCGTCTCCATTCGCGGTGAGACGCATTCCTTCTGGAAAATACGGCATGGTCGTGTCCTGGTGCACCGACGGTGGCTCCTCTGGTGTGAGACACAACACCGAACCGTAGCCCTCGCCTGCTTCCTCTGCTGGGATCGCAGACACGTCTGCGCTGAGCTCCTCGAACTCATATGGGTCCTCCACGACAACTCTGCGCAACGACGGTGACGCCGGCTTGCCTTCTGCAAGAGCGGACTTGGGAAACGCAGACGGCTGCGGCGACGCACACGGTGACGTGCGCTGGCTATCCTTTATCAATATGGAAGTGGGTGTCATGACGCGCGCAGAGGTGGATAGACTGTGGTGCCCTTCCTCTGACGCGGCCGCACAGGTGGTTAGCTGATGCGCATCCAGCAGGGGCGGGGCTGGGGGTCCACCGCTGCTGGTCGCCGCCACGTCAGAAACGCGCTTCTCATTCTTTCCGTTGTCCGCATCTTGGTCGCGCTCTGCTGCACAGGTCATGGATAAGAGGCCGCTCTCTTGTAGCGTCGCAGGTGTCGCAGCGTTGGCGTCACGTGCAGGAGGCTTCGGCACAGCCAGAAAAGGTCCGTCCTCTGGCACTGTCTCGTCATCGATCGCGGCACCTTGCGTTTTCTGTCCATTGGTTCCGCCTCTGGTGCCGTTAAGCGCGCTGTCGGAAAAGGAAACAGAAGGACGGCGAGGCCGCGTACGAATCGGCGGAGATGTCGCACTGCCCTCACTAGGCACGACCCTGAACGTTGGAATCGACACCGGTGGTGCCGCTGCCTCCTCTGGCGTCACGATGCGCTCCACTGCTCCTCCTTCACCTCGACCGCCGTTGTGTCTGTGCGTCAACGTCTGTGTGTGCTCCGGCTCTTCCGCGGAAGCCTTTGGTCTGCCTGCGGATAAGGAAAGCACCGAAGACGAAGAGGACGAGTCAGACGTCCCCGAGCCACCCTTCTCCTCTTCCTCGAACGCATCGCTCTCGGTGGCCTCGGAGGGCCCCTCGTACCGCCAGGGGCGTTGGTTCGGGCGTGAGAAGTCATAGGCACGGCGGGGGTCCACGTCGGCGGCACGCAGCACGGCAGCGACACCCCCTTGTGCGGGTGAAGGCGTCAAGGACGCTGGTGGCTCTCGCGACGCCGTGGTCTCTCGCACGCCGCCACCCGTACTGATATCGCTGCTCTTGTCCAGGCTCAGAAATGCGAGAGGTGGGGCTGTGGGAAAGTCTTTGGCAGCTACGATGGCGGCGGAGAGGCTTGCGGGGGTGCTACCGGTGATGGGCATTGGGTCTCCGCCGTCCCCGTGATGAACGCCATTCATCGCCATTCGGGACGGCGAAGTGGCGTCCCTCAGCATGAGGTGGGGTGGGGTCGCCTCAAGCATCGAGGAGCCGCTGCGCTGCTGACCACCGCTGCTGCTATACGGAGTGCAGCGGTCAGTGCTGTATCGACTGGTGTGCTGCCCCTCCTCGTGCTTGCTCGGTGGGGTCATAAAGAACGTCTCGGGCACCACTTCAGGCTCCCGGGAGGATCGGCCCTGCTGCTGGTTGGTGGTCTCTGCGGTCTGTTTCTCGAGGCGTGTGTGATGCGCCATCTCTGCCTCCAGCTGGGCCCGCACCAGTTGCAGCTCCTGTGCCAGCCGAGCCGCCAAGGCCTTGGCATCATATGCTGAGACTTCCACAGGGTCCTCTCGTTCACCGCGCAGGGACGGCGTGTGAGAGGTTCTGGATGGAGACAGAGTGGGCGTCGGTGTGACGGCAGACGTGCCGTCCCTGGTGTGCAAGGGCAGAAGGACCAGGCTATAGGATGCGCGTCGCGTACGCCCAGAACGCGAAGGTGTCATAGCCCTATTCCCAGCAGTGCTGTTGTGAGAGGAAGAAGCTGTCGCCGCCGTGCTGCGTGCCATATCCTCTCTCGGTTCGACATGATACGATGTCGTCGCTTCTCCGTTTGCTGGCTCCATAGCGAATAAAACTTTCACACCAACTTAAAGAAAAAAAAAAAGAGTGTGGTTGCGGACCCACTAGTGAGACAAGTTGAATTATTATTTTCTTGGTCGTCCAGAGAGCGAGGGACCAAGTTGGTTAAGACTGGAAAAAGACTGGAAGCCAGCAGTGCACCCTGCAAGATAGCAAGTTACTTTGTCTTGTAGAATGTGAGTGGAAAGAAGACGAGCACCGACGGTGAGAGATCAAGAAAAAAAAAATCTAGTCTAACGTGTCAAAGAATCGTACAGGAAAGCAGGACACAAGCAAGGATGAAAACAAGGACACGGAAACCGATGCCGAACCGTAGAGAAAAAAACAAAAAAGAAAAGAGAGAAGCACTAGCGCTGAGATGACTGTTTTGTTATACCGCTTCTAATGCGGATGTGATGCGGATTGTTTTAATCTAACGTATCTAATGTACAAGTGAATTGGTGAGCGAGAAGAATGTAATGTACTGCGAAGGGGGAACCAACGCTAGCACATGGAAACGCGAGCACGCCTGCGAAAAATTAAAAGTGGGAGAACCCAAGAAAAAAAAACGTCTAACGTCACTGCTGCGATCCTTTGTACTTGAAAGCGAATCTTTTTTAAAAAAAAGGGCATAAGCAGGCGGATGAAGAGGAGCAAAAGTGGAATTATCAAACTTGCTACTAGGGCGTTGCTTGGTCATGTGCAACGTGCATTCACAGAAACGCCACAGGCACTCCATCCGCCGTCCAGCGCCCTTCACATGCGTATGGTTGTGTGCGTCCTGCTTCTTCGCCGTCGGGGTCGCTCCAAATGGTGAGGGAGGCAGGGAGAAGAAAATACGAGATAGAGAGAACACGAGAAATGTCACCCGTGGCACACCGCGCTGGCGCGCAACGGCGAGAACTCGGTGCTGCCCCTCCCGCATTCACACTGACGCCACGTTTTCTTCTGCGACTCCCTGCTGTGTATCACGTTTCAAGAGAAAGAGTTGCCAAACTCACCCTCTCTCTCTCCTCCTCTTGCGTGCACACACAGACACACAGCTGCATTCAGATAAGCGAGTCAGTCAGCGCAGCTGTACGCTCGCTTCATCTCTTTCCATCGTCCCTTCTCCGCTGCGCAGTGCCTTTTATCCTTGCACGGATCGGTAGTCACACCGAGTGTCTGGGGACTGAAAGAGAGGCGTACTGCGTTCACCGTCACAGGGACTCTCACCATTCATCCTCGTTCCGTTCCGTTTCTTTGTTTCCTTTGGTTGGTGTTGCTGTGTTTTTGTTTTTTTCAGTTTCAGTCGTATTAAATTGTGTGCGAGGCAGTGACAGAGAGGTCGTAAAAATTTTTTAAAAAATTACGTAGAAGGGGGTGGTGTTTGGTGATGAAGCGAGGGAAAGAAAAGGGTATGCAGCTACGAGGATATTGAACAAGCGAAACAATAAGAGAAACCAAGAAGGGAAGCTAGAATCGCAGAGAGAAGATGGAATGATAGAAAGGAGAGGAGAGGAAATAACGAAAAGTAGACAAGATGGATAAAAGAGAAAGTGACAGAAGAAGAGAAAAAGAACTCCGACGGATATCGACATGAGAAATACATCAGTACAGTCAAGGGACAAAAATTTAAAAAAAAAAAAAAACAGTAGCACGTCCCCCATCCCATTTCCGCATTCCGCCACCTGTCAATTTCGACGAGCAGCACTGAGAGAAGCGGGAGCGATGCATATACAAAAGAGGAGAGAGAGAAAAAAAAGAGAAAATGATAGAGAAAGAGAAACAAAGGAGAGATGGCTGAGATGACGAAGGCACGAGACATGAGACTGGTGCCGATAAGCCCATTTGTGTATAAACGCAGCCGTGTGACAACACGGTTGCCGTCACGATTGACAGACGAAGATGCGAAGACGTAACAGAAGGGGGAAGTGTGCGGAGTGCGTATGCCAGAAGGAGAACAGAACAGAACACAAGAAAACGTCTTCTCACCCGATATCGTTCTTTGAGAAAAGAAAACGAAACAAGTTTTCAAACATGTGAAACCAGAAGAGCAAACAGAAGAGAACAAACGTTGACGCCATGTGAAATGACATCCGTGAAGAAGCGAAGAAGCGAAGAAGCGAAGACATACTTTCGTTCCTCGTGATAGGCCCAAGATACGCCAGGGAAAGATGGGCGATTAAGCAGGGAGGGACCAGGCTGCAAACGCACCCATACATGCGCGTGTGAGAGAGACATAGGAGGGGGGAGACACCATTCCTTCCATGAAATAAATAGAACAAGTCGAGTGTGCTGCTGTGAAAGAAAAAGAGAACCGGCAAAGGCCAGCAAGGTCTTCAGCAGGACCCTTAAGAAAAGCGGAGCCGGTGACTGGTTTACGAACAATCGTGTGGGCTCTCATAGATAAAAAAAAGGGGAGGAAGAGGAGGGGCTTTCATCTCCCCTCCAAGGATATACACACCTGTCGCCACACACACCTAACGCACATCGTCGTATCCAGTTGGTGGGTGGCTGCGTGGATTCGTGCACTTGACTTTCTTTTTTTTTCCCCTCTCTCTCTCGTTCTCGTTCCCGTTCTCTCTTTCTTTACCGTTTGTGCAGACACCCCCCATCGCGCCTGACTTCGCTTTTGATGGAGTACACTGACGGAACGGAAAGGTGCCGCGTCACACAAAGAGAGAGAGTGAGTGAGAGAGAGAATGCAGAGAGGCATAGGGATGAAATGAAAAAAGGGAGGGACATAAACGAGAGAGAGGCAATGAAGGAGAAGTAAGAACAAAGGGCAATGAGAAGTGGAAAAGGAGGGTGTTGCAGCGGAGGGGGAGAGGGGGGGGCATGAAGGAGAGGTGTGGGGGGAGGGAAGAGGCTCCCCTTCGAGCACGAGCACGTCGTCATCTGAAGCGGTGCCCACGCGGCATACTTTGCTGTTGCTGCTACAGTTGTTGTTGAAATGCAACGGAGGAAGAGGTCATAATGGGGGAGGGGGGAAGAGAAAATAAAAAAGAAAGAGAGCAATGATGGAGCTCAAGAAAGAAAAAGGGGAGGGAGTGAGAAATGAGGAATAGAAAAAGAAAAAAGTTGCTCAACGAAGTGGTTATGGTGGAATAGTGGAAGTGTGAGAAGCATAAAGTGAGAAACACAAAGAAAAACAACGACAGAAGAGGCAGAAGAAATAAAAGGCGGTCATAGAAGCCGTGGAACCGAAAAGCCACGCAAGCCGCAAGGTCAACCAACGAGAACGAAAAAGAAAAAAAAAAGAGCAATTGCTCACCGTTGCACCAACCATTCAAACCAATAAACAAGCGCAATAAACAAGCGCAATCGACAAAGAAACTGCAAAAAAAAAAAAAAAAAAAAAGTTAGAAGCAGTAGAGCGGGGAGGAAAACATCAGTATACACGAACGGCGGATTGCAAGGGGATGGGGGCGGCAATAACAAGCGATGGGGACGCGAAAGAAAGAGAGCACAAACGAAACGAAAGAGAGAGAGAGAGTCTGTATGTGGGCGAGATGACGGACACTTCGACGAAGCATCCTAAAACGTGTTCCCACGCAAGGGCAGACCTCTGCTCCTACTACGCACTCCAGAACATCTGCGGCTGCGGCTGCTGATGCTGCTGCAGGAATAGTTGCTGCATCTGCGCCTGCTGTTCAGGGGACAGCATCAATACCTGCGGGTTCGTAGAGATGAAGCCTGCAGGTGGGGTGCCCCCCTGCTGCATCGCCACATGCATCTGCGGCGGCGTGTTCGAGGACAAGGAGGACTGCACCGGTGACCCGCTGTAGGGGTTGTGCGGCTGCACAGACGAACCCGCCACGCCATTGACGCTGGTGCTGTTGTTGTTATTGCTGGCGGCTGCGGTGTAAGGACCGAGGCCATTCACAGAACCAAACACGGCGCCGCCGTTGTGCGGAAGGAGGCCTTGCAGGGGAACGGCCTGAGGCTTCCCGGGCTGCTGTTGCTGGAGTTGGTGCTGGGGAATAAAATACACGGGCTGGTAGCCCTCCATGCCGCCGCTGACGCTGACGTTGTTGCCACCACCCGCTATGGCGCCAGGAAAGCTCATGATGTTAGCGCTCGGGGTCGTGCCAGGGGGCAAGCCGGCCGCGCTGGGGAAGACAAACGGTGCCGGTTGCCCATTGGAAAAATAGACTGTCGGCATCCCCGCTGCGGTCGCTGCGGTGGTGGTGGTGGTGGTGGTGGTGGGCCCCATCGCCGAGAGGCCGCTCATGTCCGCGGGCGTAAAGTAGCCCTGTCCTGACCCTGGCACCGCTGTGGAGGAGCCCTGTGGGGGAGGGGGTGGGGGTGGGGGCAGACCGCCGGCAGCGCCGTGGTTGCCACCCATCCCGTAGCCCGTCGCACTGCTCGCTGGGGAAAACCCGTAGGCCGGCCCCAGCGCCCCAAAAGACGAGGAGGATGCCGCGGACAAGTCAAACGGCGCCCCCACGAGAAAGCCCGGTGGCACCGCCGCCGTCGTCGACGATGCAGAGGCAGACGGCTGGGACGTGGTGGACTGACCAGGGGTGGCGACGCGAGCGAACTTTCGGTGCAGACGCTCGTTCCGGCGGAAGTTGTCCTCGGCCACCTTGGAGAGCAGGGGAACGCCCTTACACTCCTTGAATGGGGTCTTGGTGTGCGTCGCCTCCGCCGCTCGCCGAGCGCTTTCCTTGTCAGCGTACGTGATAAAGGCAATATTCAGCTTCCGCTCCTCCTCTTCGGACCCCGGCGCGTGGCTGTTGCCGTCACTGCGCGGGGACGAGCCGGGGATGCCACCGCCGCTGGCATCGTCGGCCGCCTCGCCGCCCGCGTTCTGGCGCTGCGCAATGGCCACAATCGGCGCCACAGAAATCTTTTTGGGTTGAGGAGAGGACAGTCGGACCCCAGCCGCTGCTGCTGCCGCCGCCGCCGCTGCATTCTCACCCGCCGTGTCCTGGTGAATCGACACATCCAGGACCTCGCCGAACTGAGAGAAGAAATCCATCAGATCCTGCTTCGACAGTTCCAGGGGAATGTTGCGAACAAAGGTCTTGTTGGTGGGGGCGCCGGGCAGATAGGCGGCCTTGGCGTTCGCGATGCGAACAATCAGACGCTGTGTGGTGGAAAAGATATCCGAGTCGTGCAGCTCGCGCAACGCATTCTCTGCGCTGGTCACGTTGGTGTACTTGACAAATGCAATCCCGCGGCTCTCGCCGGTGTGAATGTTGAGCATGACCTTCGCACTCTGAATCTTGCCGTACTTGCCAAAGATTTCGTTGAGCTTGTCGTCCCGCACCGACGGGGGTAGGTTGCATACGAACAAGTTACTGCGCACCTCCTCGTCGTTCGGGTCAATCACGGGAGCTGTGGTGGTGCTGCCGTTCGCGCTCTTGGACGGGCTGCGATCGGTCCCCGTCAAGGACTGGAGGGCGAGCGGGGTGACACCAGAGGCGGCTGCAACCCCGCTCAGCATCGCTGGCGGGACCGCGACGGCGGCGGGCATGGAGGCGTGCCCGGCGTGCCCCAGCGTGGGCGACGTGCTGGCCCCTGCGCGTGGGGTGAAGCTGTTGGCGCTGCTCGCCACGCTGCTGTTGCAGTAAATGTGCGGCATGTTGGTGTGCGACTCTGCCATGGACGCGGCGTGGTTGCCCTTCGCGCGGGGGCTGGTGGTGTGGGTGCTGTCATGGTGGCTGCCGTTGCTCGCCGCAACCGTGGTGGTCGGTGGGTTGTACGAGGGCGGCGGGAACACGGCCGTGGCGTGGACGGGCGCGCCACCGTTGGTCACCATGTTGCCAGGGTGGGAGCTCACGCTCGTGAGGAGGCCGCCAGGGGAGGACAGGTTGTTCGGCAGCGGCAGGATCGTGGGGAAGTTATGCACGGGCAGGGCCGCGCTACCGTGCGTCAGCGGCGGGGTACTGTTCCGGTCTGTCCCGAGAAGACTCGCTGCGTCGCCACGGACGAGGAACGTGCCGGGCATGTCGGCGTCCGTGTCCTGGGACCGCGCCGGGGTGCTCTGGTGGTGGTCATCCTCCTGCTCCTCATCCTCCTCCACCGCGCGCATGACGGCCGACTCAAATGTTTTGAGGAATTCGACGCTGCCGACGCTTCGCTCTTGCGCGCTTGTGATGTCGTCGTTGACGTTCACGTGGCTGCCTTCGGCCGCCGTGAAGGTGAAGCCGAACGGCGCGGGTTTCGTGCTTGGCATGAGGTGGATGTGTGTCGTGCGAGGCAGTGCCTGAACGCAAGGAAGAACCAAGGTGGTCACAACAGAGAGACCCACAGAAGACTATAAAGAGGGAAAGACAAAAGAAAGAAAAAAAAATACACAGATAGATGTTTAGATAGGCTCAAGTAGGTCTGCCAAGTGCTGCTAAACGCTGCTGCTGAGAGCGGTCAGAGCAGTGAGAAGAAAACAGGTATTAATATTTATTTAAAAAAAAAAAAAAAGCTGTATTATTTGCTGGTAAGATGAACGCTATTGTTCGCGAGAGAGCAACTAAGAGGGGAGGAAAAGGATATATATATTTTTTGTTACTTAACGGTGGAAGAAGGAAAAGCACAAACGCGATCACGAAGGAAAAAAATAATAATAAAGGGTGTAGTGAAAACCAAAGATAAGAACAGGAGGAAAACCTGTGACCTCAAGCGAAGGATATCACCACGCAGTAACGAAGGAGGAGCTACACGCGGAAGGGAGCAGAACAGAACGGAGAAAGAAAAAAAAATTCTTCGAGTTATGTCTCTTCCTGAAAGGGGGGGGGTTCCACTCTTTCGAAAACTATGACGAGAGAAGAAGTAGCAGCAGAGGGAAGGGCTTACCAGACGAAAGCGGATGTATCAACGAGGAGCAGGAGACCCAAGAAAAGAAAAAGAAAGAAACACCGGGTCAGCGACGAGAGGACAATGATGGAGAGAAGGAGAGAAAAAGAAGAGGAAAAAAAAGGGTGAGAAGGAGCCGCGGCAGTCAGAGCAGGAAATCCGAAAGAGAGAGAAAAAAGAAAAAAATCACCAAAGCGAACAGAATACGACGAAAAGAAACGTCAAACAGTTAGGGAACAAAGGAGGAAAGAGAGGGAAAGAAAGAAAAAAAGCTGGATCGGCACGGCCGAAGCTTTAGTGTCAAGTCGGGTTCGACGAGAAAGGAGAAAAAGAAAAGTACGATGCCGACAATTAGCGAAGTGAAGGTAACGTGCTCGTGGGAAAGGTTTCTTGAGTCAAACAAAGGCTGAAGGACAAGAAATGCAACAACGCGTTCAAATATCAGGAAAAAAAAGGGATTTTCCCGAAGACTTCTCGCTTGCGTTGGAAAAACAGATCTCGATTCTTTCTGCGTGTGTTTTTTTTTTTTTTCCTGTGGTGGTCGTCGTTCTTCACCTTGTGTGTGTGCGCGCGAGCACGAGGCTGTATGTATGTGTGCACGCACGAGAAGGGAAAAGAAAAAGTGTTGAGTTTCCTGACAAAGACTTTGGAACGACGAAGTGCTAGCAGAGATCTATCACGACGAAAGGATAAACGCGCAGTGTCCTCTTCTTTTGTTTTTCGTGGAAAGAATACAGAAAATAATAAAAAAGAAATAAAGAGGAAGAGGAAGAGGACTATAGAAGCTGTTGGTTGATAAGTGGGATGTGGAACTGTCTCAGAGAAGTGGAGAAGAGAGAACTAACAGTTGAAAAAAAAAACAGAGAGAGAGAGAAAGAGGAAGAGGAAGAGAGAGTCAAGGTCGTGTCGAGTACTTTCCGCCTATACCAAACGAAAAGAAAAAGACAAGTAGTAAACAGATTTCGTCAACGTTTGTCTCTCACGGACTGTCTAAGGGATGCGAGAAGGGAGAGCGGAAGGAAAAACAAATCGATGAGAAAAAAAAAAAGAAATATAAAGTCACAAGAAGGAAACGAAGAAGGAGGAACAAAAAAAAAAGGAGGGGCGCAGACGATGGAATAGTTGAAAGTAAGGAAGGGGGAAAAGGAGTCTGTGGAACTTCTGCAGGGAGAAAGACAAAAAAAAAAAAGACAATGGAGCAGAACACAAGAGTAGAAGGAGAGTAGAGAGCCGCAGTAAAGGAAAAAAAAAGAAGAAGAATTCACAATGAGGAAAAACCAAGACGAGAAAATCTTTTCTCGTAAAGACAGGAAGAGCGGCAGTAAGACGCTTCGAAACTTTAGAGAGATTTTATTATTTTTTTATTAAGGTGGAGAACCCTAGGCGTGAATAAGCAGGAGTTCCCAAAGACAAAGTAGTGAATGTCCTTTCTTTTTTTTGTTTGTTTTTTGTTTCCGATGTGCTTTCTCAGCGAGCGGGTATGGACCTGAGAGGGAATAACAATTTGTGATAAGTTTCCTGTGCAGCGTGCACAAGTACAGGAGCGTGGCGAAGTTAGGAGGAAGAAGAGCACACTGAAAGGTTCGTGGAAAAATCGTAGAAAAACAAAAAAATCAAGCAGGGGAAAACGGAATAGGGGAGAGGACAAGGGTATAAATAGCGTTGAACAGAGTAAATTGTATCGAATCGGACTGCTCAGTTGGTACTCCTCAACGAAGCACGACGAAAATATATGTTCGAGGATATTTTTTGTTTTCTTGGCCTACTTAACTACCGTGATGTTGTTGTTTTTCTTTTAATTCTCAAACTTCTTGTCAGAGAACCTATCTGGCACGCAATGGTTCGCTTGGTTTGCTTTTTTTTTTCTTCTTCCTTCTCACCGATTCCGATCGCAACAACACGAGGGAGTACTGTGGAAGAGTCAAAATCGAGCTACGTAACAATAACTATAACAAAGGAAGAAAAGAGAAGAAGTGGATAATTCACACGGATTGATGTTAAAACGGAAGAAACAGAAAAGGTCACAATGGAAGAAAGTGGGAGCCGTATAAAAACAAAAAAGGGAAAGGAAAAGAACCTAGATTTGGTACCGCAGAGAGAGAGAGAGATAGGGTGAGTTACACCAGAAGTAATGTGCGGAAGAAAAGGAAATTTGATTACTGCTTAGCACGAAAAAGAAAAAGAAACAAGAGAATGTTCACACTGTCTTCGGAATGCGAGTAATAAGAATAGAAGAATGCAAGCAGAAAAACAAAAAAAAAAATCGTGGTGGGGAAGCTGGACTAGACTTGTGTACTCGTGTAGTTTTTCCAAGTCAAAAAAAAAAAAGATTTTCCTTTTGTAACTTGAACGTATTCGCTCTCTCTTTTTCTCAGCAAAGAAAAAAAGAATCGGCTTTCGTGCGCCTATTGTCTTTTCTTTTTTCTTACTTCTTTCTGCTTCCAGGAAGGGTACGAGAGGGAATGGAAAAAAACGAAGATATCGATTTCCTTTGAACAGCGTTGGATACTGGTGCAGACTTTTTTTTGTATTTATTCTCTTTGTTTTGCGTTCGGTTGCTGTTGCACTGCCTTTGAAAAAAGGAACAAGAGAGATAGAGAGAGAGTGGGGAATACTCGAGCAAAGGGTTCCGAGGAGGACGGAAGAAAGAAAAAAAAAGGAGATAAACAGACAGGCAATACCGAAAAATAAATTTATGTTAAAAAATAAAGAAAAAGTCAAGGAGGAGAGTCAGGGGAAGGATAAATGATGAATGCAATACACAAGGAAATGGCACGGTATGTTTTCTTTCTTTCTTTCTTTCTTTTCTTTTAGTTTAACTAAATTCAAAACAAAAAGGAAGAAATCAAGTACCGGTGATTTGAAAGATAAACAAAAGGGGAAAAACACGAAGGGCGACTATGCTCTCAGTCCGAAGGGGGGAATACACGTGGAATAGAGAGAGAGAAGGTGGGAAATGGAAAGAAAAAAAAAAGGCGGGTGTACACACGCGGTGAGAAAAGAAAGAACGTAAGGAATAAGGATGACGCGCGGTGTGGGGTGGGGGAGGGCCTGAAGGACTTGGATATCGCAGTGGGCACGTGCGAGAGGAGAAGAAAAAAACAGACAGAAGAAGGAAGAAGAAGAAGAAGAGAGGAACAGGATGAAGGAAGCAATGCACGCGGGGAAAAAAAATGAGATTCACAAGAGGGAGAGAAGAGAGGAACACAAAAGCAAAACGTTCAAAAAGAAATGGGAACACAAAAAGTAAGTAGTCGTTCCTTATATTTATATATATATATATATACACGAAGGAGTGAGCTGCTGAGCTTGTTTTCCGAGTGAAAAGAAGAAAAAAAAAGAAGAGAGAGGAAGGGATGCGAGGTGAGTGATGTATCCACAGCAAAACAGAATGAAAAGGCGAAAGGGGAAAAAAAAGAAGGATAGAGAGCGAAGGAGGAAAGGCAAAGAAGAAGATGTTGACTACACACGCACACAGATAGAGATAGATAAAGATAAAAGAAGTTGTGTCGTCTAACCCGTTCTGTCGCTTCTTTTAACTTTTTGGTCTCGGTTCGTCACAAGCGTGTTCTAGAGTCCTTCGAGTGTCTTTGATATTACAAATGACAAATGACGTTTACGGTGGGGTGCTCCTGGACGCTGTGCGGGAAGACGTTCCTGGGGTTTAAAAAAAAAAAAAAGAAGAAGAGAAATAGGAGGGCGCGTCGGCTCCTTTCTGTTCTTGTTGTGGCGAGTTTGTATATACACTATATATGTTGTTTTTGTGCTTTCCGTTGCCGCTGGGAAGCTAAGGTGATTCGACTAAATCCAACGGACTTATCGTATTGTCGCTTTTCTTTTTTCTTTTCTTTTCCCGTTCTTCCGTAGGATCCTCCTTTGATAAAAGGGGGAAATGAAGAAGGAACGAAAAAGAAAGAAATATACTGAGGGCTTTGCCGGTGCTTGCGTGTGGGTCTCACAGAGTGACGTCACCTCGTGTCGTGGAAAGAACGGGGCAAAGCAAAAAAAAAAAAAAAAATGGAGAGCGAAGTGGGAGGGGGGGGCCACTGGAGCGCTTACGTGGTCGTGTGCCTACTTCAGCCCCTAGATATTGGCCTGAACACGAGGGAGCGGTGGGGAGGGGAATATTTGGGTTTGTGGGTGGTGAAATGACAAAAAAAAAAACACCGAAATGAGGTGGTCAGGAGAGAAAAACAGAAACGACAAGAAGAAGAGACAAAGTGGAGGAAATCGAACGATAAGAGAACGAGTGAGCAAGGTAAAGGAGTGGGGACTCGCGGTACGCTCTTTCCGGTTCTTCTTTTTGACTTTTTTTTTCGGACAGAAAGTATCTTTCTTTTTGTTGGTGTTTTTCCTCTTCTCGCTCTCGCCGTTTTCAAGGGAAGGAAAGACGGGGAGGAAGGAGGAGAGAAAAAAAAAAAAAGATATTTGTCCAGAAAAAAAAAAAAGAAACTTCGCTGTGTAGGCGTGTTTTTCAGAAGGCTACGGAGAAGCGAGAGCGAATGAAGCGAACCTCTGTTCTCTTGGCTAATACGTCAACTTCTCCGCTGAGTTTGTTTTTTTTCTCTTTTTTCCTGTGTGATGTTTCCGTTGGTTTTACTCTTCGTCGTCTCTTTCTTACTCTCCTCACAAGAAGTTTGCTGAGAGAAACGGCTGATATTGCAGCGATGGATTTTTCGCTTCCTTCGCGATTGAGCTCTCCTCTCTTGTACGAGCAAGATGGGAAAGGCTCAAAGAAAGGAGAGATGAAAAAAAAAAAAAAAGAGAGAGGAGCAGGGCGGAAGTGAAGAGAAATTTTTTAGAACAAAAAGAGAAAGACAGAGATTGGGACTATCAGATGGTAACGTGAAACTTGCTTTCTTGCTAGCTTTTCTTCTTTTTTTTTCTTTTCTGCTTAGAACGGCTCTTTCTCTGCGGCTCTCGTTTCTTTTTTCCGTGTACTTTGTTCACAATCACCCTAGTGTAATTACTTGTGATAATGCAATGGAAGGGCACTGAACGAGAGAGAGGGTGGAATGACGGATTGGGGAAACGGAAGAATATCTTCTTGTGAAGAAGGATTGAGTAAGAAGAAGAGGAAAAAGAAAAACTTCTCACGAAGGAGAGGGTAAGAAGTAAATGAGAAGGTATAACTTTTTTGAAAAAAAAAAGAAAAAAGTGCGAAATAATAACGAAAGTAAGAAACAAAACAAAAAACGAAACGAGGGGAAGGAAGGGTGGTGGTGATGGTGGTGATGGTTCTTAGAATTGCTACACAAGAGAGTCACCAAAGGGGTAGAAGGTTTTAAAGAATAGGTCGGAGAAAAGGTCGGTGGAATAAATGGGTGGAATTGGTAGGATAGCTTGATGGTGAGCGAGAAGGGGGGGTGGGGGGTGGCTCTGTTCTTTGGCTTTATTTTATTTTTTCTTTCTCGAATAAGAAGGAAGAGGCTGTACAAGAGGAGTGAGGAGAGAAAAGAATCTACAAAGCGTTGATGTTGTTGTTGTTTTTTTTTTTTAAGAAGAGGAGAGAGGAGAGCAAGGGTTGGACATTTAAAAAAAAAATATGTGGAAGCAGAGAAGGCGTTCATGTCGTGGGAGAGGATGACGAGTCCATTCACAGTGACACTTTGTCTCTGACTGCGCTATTGGCGAGGAGCACTCATGGCACAGGAGTGGGGTGGCGGAGGGTCACGATCACAACGGCGAGAGGAGGGGGGGACAGGAAAAAAAAAAACTATCCTTTCTTCACCAAAAGGTGTTCGCCCCTCTCATCGGTTCCGACAGCTCCCATCTTCCATTCCCTTTTCTTCCCTCTTTCCGTTTTGGGTGCGGAGGCTCCCTCTCCATTGTCTCTTTAACCGTCTCCGTATATGATGCGCCGACACACGAAAGATCAGCTGAGCCTTTCCATGCCTTTGCTTAAGGGAGACAACGAGCGGCGGAGCGAGCGGCAGAGAACTCCATCCACGGGTGGGCTTTGATCGGTCGATGGGTTACCTCCTCTCGGCTTGCCCCAACGTTCCTCTCTTCCTTTCTCATTATCTTTTCTTTTTTTTGTCTGTGTTGTTCAAAGATGTGTTGATTATCGTTGTTGCTGCGAAAAGATGAGAATATCTTTGCCGTACATTCCATATAAGCATCTGGTAAGAGTGGCACGTGAGGCGGTGAGAGAAGGGAGGAAGAAAGGGGTGAAACAGATAGAAGGTTAGAAATAAAAATTAAAAAAAAAAAGAAGCCCTGTGCGTGTGTTCCAACAGGGGAGACGAAGTGAAAACAGAAATGACCAAGCGAGAAGAAGAAAAAAGAAAAAAAAGAAAGACATACAAACACGAGTGAGGAATGAAGTGCAATGCGTCTGCGGAGACAGGAGTCACGCGCTTGTGATGGTGCTTGAAGATCTGAGTATGTGCATCCAAGGAAAGGGGAAACAAAAAGAAACGAAGGAAGAAGAAGAAGAAGAAAAATCTCTGATACATCAGAGAAACACAGAAAGAAAAAAAAAAGAGGAGGGCAAGGGAGAAATGGATAAAGACAGTCGTTTTCACTATTATTTCTTTTTTTTTCAAACCGCAGAGCATTAAAAAAAAAAAAAAAAACGCGAGCACGACGAAAAGAAAAGGACAAGGGGATGCGGAGAAAATAGAAAATTTTACATGTCACCACGTGTGTTGAGGGGCATCGGTTCCAAATAGTCGCCCCTCCTGTCTCCGCATTTCCTCTTTTCTTCTTTTCGTTTCCTTCTCTCGTCTGACGCTTCTCAAATTCACTTGAATCGTGCCTCGTGGAGGGGAGAGACGTGGAGGAAGAACAGGAAACAACAAAGCAAAGAGCGAGAAGACAGGGAGGCCCAACCAAGATCACAAATAAACATGAGATAGAATTTCTTTCCATTCCCTCCTTCACCTATTATGTTACACACGCACCGCAGTCGCCGCTGGTGCACGTTGGAGGACGCACAACACCAGAACCCTAAAAAGAGAGAGAGAGAGATAGGAGACATCTAGTACGAGACGGAGATGCGGAGGGGTTCAATGATATTCACCTCCTCATCGCGCTCCAGCAGGTGCTTGGACAGGAACTCGGCGTAGCGTGGCACCTTCAGTGGATTCTCGATCTGTTGCTCAATCACATCGAAAGGGATGATGGTGTCAATGCGAGTCTGCACGTAGAGCTCGTCGAGCACGTTCACCATCTCCTGCAGGGTGATGGTGCAGTCCTCAATGGGCAGGGCATAGCGCGAGAAGTAATCCGCGAGCAGCCGCGGGCAGACCTTCTCAAAGTCCGTCACGAACTCCGCGGAGAGGAAGGTGGCTACAGGAATGGCAGCCTTCTCCATGGCCTTGTCCTTCTTGGTGCGGGGGCTGTCCGGCACCACAGACTCCTTCTTCTTGGGCAGCTTGCTGTACTCCTTGTTAAAGAAGTCCACAATGAGCTTCACGATGGAAGGCGGTAAGGAGAAGGTGCGGACAGGGTCGCTCGGGTCCGCGACCACAGAGGCCCGGGAACCACCCGACGCGATGGACGCGCGGGAGCCGTTGGTCGTGTTCAGCATGTCGAGCTTGCCGACGGAGAAGAGACGGCTGCCGTTGCGCATGATGTCAGGGATGTAGGCGGCGTCGCGGTCCTGGAAGAAGGCGTACTCCGGCTTCATGCTTGGCGGCGGAATGAAGGAGCTCTTGCTCGCACGGAGGAGGTTGAGGATGGAGACGCGAAGGTGGTTCGCATCGTCTTCCGCAGCCTCGTTCTGCTCATTCTCGTCGAGCTGGAACTGCACTGCGCCCGCGACAAGCGCGTCGGCGTCCTCGTTGGTGAGCAAGAACTCACGCATGCGCAGGCGGTGGAAGTCCTTCGCGGGCAGCACCACCTCCGGCACAAGGTCATCCTTGGGGGTCTCGCCGTTGGCCTTGAGGGTCTGCTGGTGCGCGTTGAAGCGCTCGACGGCAGAGATGATTTGTTTCCAGTTGGCGCACATGAACACGTAGGACTCATCAATGTCGCGCTCCGCGTACTGGGCGATTTCACTCTCCGTCTTGTAGTTCATGTAGACGAGCTGCAGGAAGGTGTTGAGGCTGATGGTGTTGTCGCTGCGCTTCCTGGGCTTCTTCATGGCGATGCGCTCGACAAACTGCTCCTGCAGAATAGGGTACGGGCAGTTCAGCACCAGTGACTTGAGCAGCACCCAGCCGTAGCCGTTCTCGTCCAGGTAGTTGAAGAGATCCTTCATCTTGAAGTAATTGTCCTGGTAGTAGCTCGAAACACGGTGCATGTTCTTCTGGCCAAGCCCCGCAATAATGTTGGCGACGTTGGTGCCCACGTGAGTGCGGTCCACATCAAACATGACCATGTTGGAGTTGTTCTTCATCAAGCTGATGATGTGCGGAGCGGAGTAGACGGTGATAAGCTCGTTCTCCGAGACGTCCACGGCACGCACGCTGGGGTGGCCCTGAAGGATTTCACAAAGCTCCTTCACAAACTCATCGCTGATGCCGCAGGTGCGAAGGCTGATCTTACGCAGCGAGTTCGAGCACAGGATAATGGGCAGGAGCGCCATGCAGCCCTTGGTGCCGAGGAGGCACTTGTCGAGCTCGAGGCTGGTGATCCGGTGAAAGGCCATAGCCGCGTCGGGAAGCATGTTGTAAATCTCACGCTGCATGTGAACCTCAAGGTCCTCGCACACCTGCTTGTACGCGTCACGAGGGCTCTTGCGGTCGAAGCGAGCGAGCGCCTCATCTACGCGGGCCATGGTGGTCATGTTTGCGTGTGTGTGAAATTTCTGTTGTGCTGTGAAGTCACAGTCAGGGGGTGCGTATACGCGGTTTGACGGTTGGGATTACCGGAGATGAAGGAAAAGGATAACGAAGCAGAGGTGCTATATACGTGAAGGAGAGAAGAGAGCGGAGGTGAGAAGAACCAAAAAAAAAAAAGAAGAGTGGGTGTGAAGAAGGAGGTGAAAGGGGGGAGGAGAAAGGAGCTGAAAGGAAGCTTGGAAGACGTATTTACAAGAACGAGAGCTTAGAGAGTAATCGAAGCTGTGGTGAGGAAAACAAAAAGAAAAGGATCTTTTTTTAGAAAAGGGGGTTGGCAGGAATTTTTGTAGGAAAGGGAGAAGAACATTGCTGGTACGTGGTGAGCAAGGGAGAAGCATTCATTCAACAAGCAATATACGGTGCCCTCCACAGAGAACGTCCGCCCAACGTGTTCGTGCGAAGAGAGTTACACATTTACGCCAACAGTTGCTTTCTTCGTTGCTTTCAGCGTTACGACGTGTGTGTGTGTGTGCATGTGCGTTGGCGAGGTAAGAAAATAAAGAAGGACGAAGTGGATAGAAGCTGTCACTGCCCATACGTTACTCCGTCTGCCGCCAGAGGTGCATCGTGTGCTTGCGAATGCGCTGACCTGTGGCCGCCATCAGTGGGGTGGGTGACGCCTGCGCAACGTGGCCCTCCTTGTCGTGCGTCCTCCTGACAATCAATGTTGCGTGCGCAGCGCCCGTGGTTAATGCAGCAGTCACCTGCTGCTCTAGCCAGCGCCGTGCCCGTGCGCGAGAGAGAGGAATGACATCGCCCGCGGCAGGTTCTGCGCCAGCACGGGTCTCCTCTGGCACGTTTGTCCCATCCTCTCGCACCAGCACAATTTCGACCACCTCTGTCTCGTCCTCCGGCATGGTCTCCCGATCCTGCGCCGTCGCAGACACGGGTGGTGCGAGAGGAGAAAACACGTGCTCCCAGAGGTACTGCCACAGCCTCAGCGACGGCAGCAGAAGACTCCTTGTCGTCCCAGAAACAGCATTAGTGTCATCCTTCACCGTTTCCACGTCCACATCCAGAGGACCGCGCTCGCTGAAGCCGCAGGCAGGCGATTTTGGTGAAAGGTATCGTTGCTCAAAGTGGTTGAGCCACGCTAACGCCTGCTTCGCGCGGTGGGCCTGCGTCTCTGAGAGGCCCCGCTGTGCCCAGCGCAGGGCCTCCTCCTCATCTTCTTGCGGTGGCGGCGACTGATCAAGGGCGGTGCTGGTGGACTTGACCGCTGTCGTGCAGCCTTGATAGTCTTGCAGCAGCGCCAACCCCAGTGTGAGGGCAAGACAATAAAAGACATTCTCGGTGTCGGGCATGTTGAAAACGTAGAAGGGGAGCAGCGCATCGGTATGTCCAAGTGACTGCTGCCGCTCCTGCTGCTGCGATGAGGAGGAGGGAGAATGAGAAGGCAGCCAGGGGTTGGACTCCGCATGCGCGCACAGCTGCACGATGCGCAGTCCATCGAAACAAATAGAGTCTTCTGAGTCCTTGAGCAGCTTCCCAGCAATGCTCAGTGCCAGAACGCGGGAGGACACCTCCGCGGTGTAGAGCACGCGGACAATATCAAGGAACTCCTGGATGGTTGACAGCTGGCGTTCCTCCTCTGCGCTCCGCACCTCACGGACGTCGTCCGCTGAGGGAACGCTTTGGTGGGGCGACGCGCCTGTGTGAGCAACCTCGTGCGCTGCGGAAGGGCCGTCCACGTCAACGACAGGTGGTTGGTGGCGCTGGGCGTGCTGGCGGAGCAGGCGCAGGGTCATGCCTTCTACACTCGCTTCATAGGCTGGTTCCGTCCACCGCGCATCGACAGCAGCGGATATCTCTGCGGCGACGGCCTGGGCGTGTCGGTGAAGCGCATCAACGTGCAGTCCGGCAGTTTCCACCTCGCCCTCACCATAGTCCTCCGCCGCTGGTGAGACCGACCCGCCGTAGCCCCCGTCTCTGCCAAGGCCTCGACCCGATGCAGTAGACGACAACGAAGCCAGCAGGGGAGAGCCTGCGCCGTTCTTGGCGGCACGGGACGGTGGTACGTCCTTCACGGAGAAGAGGAACCCCACGCGCGCCGACGGGTCCTCGTCGCCGGTGGGGTCCTCCTTCACACGCCGCCGCCGCTCGTCCTCGGTGAGGGCGTCGTGCGTCGTGGTCCAGGGCGCGTCCGCGAGGTACTGCTGCAAGGAGAGGAGCACAGGAACGCGCACCTGCGGCTCCCGCGCGTCCGGTGCGGCCTCCTCGATGCTGTCGAACAAGAGCGAGACTGCCTCTGCGAGCGCGGCATCACCCGCCGCTGCCCTGGCAGCGGCGTCGACACCCCTTGTTGCCTCCCCACCACCGCCCTCGCCCTCGTGGTTCTCGCTGCTGGCACCCCCGCAGAGCAGCGCCGCAATCACGCGCTCGTGCAGACCACGCTCCATCACAGCTCCTTGCACAAACGCTTCCAGCGCCTCGAGAGGTGGGCGGAGGGCGAAGGAGACGGCCGTTCGCGGCGACTCAACCGCCACGGTACCCTCCAGCAGCGACAGCACCGACTCTACATGAGAAAACATGAGCTCCGGCGTTCGATGGTTAGGGTCCCGGCCGGTGGTGGCGGTTTTCGAGGAAAGGAACTGCCTCGCCTGCCGCTGCAGCATCTTCGCCAAATCAGCGCGCTGGCGCTGCACGGTGCGAGCCTGCGCGACAATACTGTTCTTGTAGAAGGCTGCGTACTGCGAGGAACGCTTCAGGGAAAGCCGCTGCAGAAGTGCGAGCTTGGCGCCGCTCGCGTCTTTGGTCAAAGTACGGCAGCTGCGGTGAACATCTGCCTGAAGGGTGGCCAAGGTCCGTGCAAGCTCAGCGCTGATGTCATCCTCCGTGGGAAGGGCAAAAGGACTATCGTTGGGGTCGTTCTTTAATGACGGCATCATCCCTCTTCAATCCTCTTTTCTATCAGCTGCTTTTTCTCTTCTTTTTTTTTAATGGCGCTCTACCTGCTTGTGGCAAAAGAAAAAAAAATATGACGAATGACGCGGTCGTTCAAGTCAACGGGGTTAGAGAAAGAAGGACGAAGAACAGAAACAGAGGCAGATTGGGTCGAGTGGTGACACGGGCAACAACACCATGAAACCGCACACGCACCCTCGAAGACGCTCTTTCGCTTGCATGCATGCAACCGATGATGCACGCACAACACGACGGTGCGCTGCACATTGCGCAGTTTCCTTTTTTTTTTGCTTTCAGGCATAAAGTGCTCAACGACTGCCGTCCCTCATGACAAAAGGAAGAGTTAATGTACTTTCTTACTTGTTTCTTTTTTGGCAGTGTAATGTACGAGTCGGCCGGGATGCGGCCATCACAACAAAAGCGCGAACCAGGAGAGAGGCAACGAACAATAGGCAGAGAGACAGCGCAAGCAGAAGCGAATGTATCTCTTCCTGTCTACCCCTTCTCTCCCTCTCTTTTCCGTTCTCATCTGTGAATCGGCTTTTTTTTTCTCCTCTCCCCCACTCTCTCAGTGGTAACCGGAAGTGGCGCCGCTCGTGCGCGCCGCACTGCTGCCCACAGACGCGGAGCCACCGCCGCCCAGATAGCTTCCAAAGAAACCCGCCACCGCACTAGTGCTCGCCGCCGCGTCCGATTCGCTCTGCGTGCTCAGCCGCGCCATCTCTGACATATTGCGCAGAATTTCCTCTCGCGACATCTCCAGCACCATGCCCCCCATCACCATCTCCATGAGCGTCTGTTGCACCTTCTCGGAATGAAAGATAAAATCCAGTTCACAGACGTTTTCAAAGGTGCGGTCGAGGGCCTCCACAAAGACCTGGATCAGATCCAGAATCGCGAGCTGCGACTCGGAAGAGTCCGTGACAAAGACAAAGCACAGGGTCGCGTAGCGGCGGTAGATGACGCGGGTGTCAGGGGTAGGCCACGCGTGAAAGTGATCCACAAAGTTGCACAGGTCGTCTCCACGGACGGAGATGGCGCGGAAGATGCATTTGATGATCTCCTGTTGCTGCGCGACGCTAATGTCCTTCTCATAAAAGTTTACCAAGCGAATCTTGCCGGCTGCGTTGAGAATGAGGACCGCCTTGATCATAGGATGCCGTCTGATATAGCACAGGTAGTTGGTGCTCGTTGTACTTGTGAAGTTGTCTTCCGAGGAAGAAGAATCGAAAAAAATCGGGGGAATTTCCTCAACGGTATATCCCTGCACAATGAGAGTCTTTCCCGTTCGCTTTCCTTGGTCAACAAAGAAATGCGGGTGAACGGGAGGAACAAAGCAAGGAAAAAAAAAAAATAGATATGTATCACCTCTCTAAGAAACACAGCGAGTGCGGATCCGAAGTTATTTCGATCGCAAAAAAGAAGAAAAGAATGTAAACAAAATTCAAGGCAGCGTGAGGAGAATACAGAGAGAGAGAGAGCATCAGTAACGAGAGGTGTGGTTAGACAACCGGAAGCACACATCACAACGCAAACCTCCACCGCACTTCACCAAGCGCGACGCTTTCGTTTCTCTCTCTCTCGTTCACGAGAAGAGGAAGACGCTCTGTCAACGCCAAACGATCCACTAGGAGGAGCAACAACGGTCCTCAAAAACAAAGACGCGCCGTCAGGGAAAAAAAAAACGAACACGCGCGCACACAACTGAACGTCAATAATGAAATGCGAAGGGCTGATAAAATATCCCCTGCCTTTTTCGCTGCTGCTACTACTATTATTGTACGAGGGCGAGGGTGGAAGGAGTACCATCACGATGCGGGGAGGCGCCGCCCAAGAGTCCCCACCGGCAGCGAAAGGAATCGCACACCCTTGATTCCCCTGCAATCGCCCTCGGCTGGGTATCTCTCTTCTCGCGTGCACGCTCCCCTCCCTCCCTTCCGATTCCCACCATGAGGTCCTCTTGCCACCCGTGACACTCTCGCACCAATGCCGAGAGGCATGTCCACTTCGTCTTCTCTTTGTTCTCCTCTCTTTTTTTTTCTGTCCTTGTTACAACGTTCTTTCTTCTTAATTTTGTCGTATCGCGTTAGAGAGCGAAAGGGGGAATGTGTAGATGTAGATGTAGATGTATGGGTCTGTTGTATGTGAGGGGTGCGTCTGTATGTGAAGGAGAAAGAGAGAGAGAGTCAAGTGTAAGAATAAAGAGGCATCTGGTCCAGCAAAAGGAAAGATAGTGGGTAAAGCCCACGTAGAAAAAAAGTAAGACAAATGTCGGCCAGCAGGAAAGCGCACTGCCCCACCAGGAGCCGGTCGTGCACGAAAAATAAACAAGCTTTGTCTGTCTTCAAAGGGAAGTAAAAGGCGATCTCACAAATAAACTTTCATGTAAAAAAAAGAAGAAATAAGTTTTACATGTCTGTAATGCAGCCCGACACCATCGGTGCCGTGTTTGACACTGTGAGACAGCGCAGAAGTGTAACGAAAGGTTGACAGCCAGACATGCAAGATAACTCCAGGATCATCAGAAGGCTCTGGAAGAACCGATGGTGTGAAAAGCAACTCCCTATTTTCTTCTCTCCCCACTCGGTTTGTGCTCTTGTGCCTAGTCGGAGTCAATCGTGAACACATCGCCGCTGGTGGCGTCCGTGCCACCGTGTGCCGGACGCAGGTTCGACGGTCCGCTGGGGGAGAAGGAGGTGCCGCTGCTGCTCGACGTGTTGGATGTCGCGTCCGTCATCGTCGTTGTCGTCGTCGCACGCCCGTTCGAAGGCATGAGTGCGGCGGCTATGGGCGGTGGATGTGGCGCAGCAGAGGACGGTGCGGCCGCGTGATGTGCTGACGATCCCCCGCCGCTGCCACCCGTTGATGTTGTGGCGGCGGTGCCGCTGGAGCGGCCACTCAGCGGGGTGCGGAACAACGCATCGTCGCACATGCGCAGAAGAAAGTCGGCGCTGCCCGCATCCTCGGCCGCGTTTGCCCCTGAAGCAGAGGCCGTGGCGTGGCCCATGTTGTGCATCGCGAAGGTTGTCCGTGGGTGGGACGGGGGAGGTGGCGGCGGCAGCGGTGGCACCTGCGTCGGCAGCTGCGTCCCACCCAGCAGCACCTCCGACATGGGCACGGCGACTGGGTGGTTCATGGACGGCATGGTCGGCTGGCCATAAGGACTAGCTGTCACCCCCACACCACCACCACCGCTGCTGCTGTTGCTCCTCCCTGTCCCACTCCCGCCGCCTGCAGAGGGATCGGGAAAGAGTGCCTGTGACTGCAGGGTCGCCGATGCGGAAATCTCAGGGGGAAAGTAACCCGTGGTGGAGCCTGAGGCCGCCGCCGCTGCGGCAAGCGCGTTGCCAGCCCGCTGCCCTTGCTGCGAAGCGAGCGAAAAGGCGGGGTCGTATGTTTGCTGATCGGCGCCGGGCTGGGTGGCGCCCAACGTCATGACCGTCCGCCGGCTGCTGGCGTTCTTCTGCACGCCCACGCCAAGCGTCGGTGCGGCACCAGGCTGTGCCTGCGCCGCAGCAGAGCTGGCAGAGGCAAACGTGAAGGTGGTGCGACGGGGCGCGGCGATCGCTGACGAGGGCGGTTGCTGCTGCTGCTGCTGCTGCTGCTGCTGCTGCTGCTGGTTGGGGGAGCTCCCACCGGACACAAGCAGCTGCTTTCCAGCCGTGCTGCCGCTCCCACCCGCGCGCTCCGGTGTGCTGGGGTCCAGCAGTAGGGCTCCGCCACCACCGCCAACACGTGAGGGGGAGGTGCCCGTCGCCGGCGTAGAGGCGATCAAGTCGGCGTCAACAAGGCTTCCTCGTGCGAGACGGTTGCGCGAGGCCAGCACACCCGCCGACACCTCCCGCAGGCGGGTCTCCTCCGCCTGGGTGAGCTCCTCCACGTCGCCAATGTTATGGCAGCGGAAGTCGCGGTAAAGACGCAGAATATCGGCGCCAAACTTCTTCACCTTGTTCTTGCCCATGCCTTCGAGGTCAATGAAATCCTCCACGGTACCCCACGGTGTGTAGCCGAGTGTCGTCACGAGCGTCTGCATGGTCTTCTTGGGCATCACATTGTACTGGCGGCCGCCTTCCGAGCTCTCTGCCAGCTTCTGTACGAGCGTCTCGAGCTGGCCGAGCAGGTCGGCCTGCAGGCGTCGCAGCATCGCTGGGGCAATGTCGACGCGCTTGCGAGCGGCCAGACTCGCCGGACCAGCAGACGAAGCGCCAGGGCCATCGGTCGCACCAGCCGCAGCAGGGGCAGTTGTGCTGCCCGTGCCTGTACTGGCTGGGCGATCCCTCCGTGCCGCCTTGCGTGGACCCCGCTTTCCACCCCGCGCACGACCTCTGCTCGTCTCGCTGCCCGAGATGGAGATGACGTCATTGCTGTTGCCACCCTCATCGTCGGTTGCCGTGGCACTGGCCGAGGTGGGGATGCCGTCGTCGTTGTCGTCGCCACGGGCGCCTCGCCCACCACGCCCTCGCGTGCGCTTCCGTGTTTGTCTTTGGTTGTCGTCATGCGGTGTGTGGTGGTGCAACGTGCCTGGGGCAACCACCGCGGTGGCGACGGTCTCCGCAAGGGTCTCCTGGTAGGTGCGAGGGGTAGGAAAGCCCCCAGAGACGTCGGACAGCGAGAGCACGCCGTCATGGCCACCACCGCTCCCACGAGTGCGGCTATGCTGCGGCGTTGTGCCCGCAGCGGTGGAGGCGGTGAGCATGGAAGACGTTGTGTAATAGGAGGAAGAACTCTCCTCGTCATCCTTGATAAAAGACGAGCCCGCCGAGCTGGTGTCCGAGGAGTCGGACCAGCTGTCCTCGCTGCCAAGGGAGTCGGAGTCCTCCTGTTCGCATTCGTCCATGACGTAGCCACGGCCTGCCTTGCGTTTTCGCGTTTTCGTTGTCTTGGGATTTGCCTTGCTTGCCTTTTTCCGTGCCGTGGACTTCTTCCCGTCGCCCTCTGCCTCATCGCTGTGACTGGTGTCCTCGAGTGTTTCGCCAAGGACGGCTGCGCTGCCCTTGGGCTTCCGTCGCGACGTTGACGCGGTCTGAGGCAGTGCACCTGCGCCTGACGGACTCTCAGCGGCAAAGAGCTCTGCAAAGGAGACATCCCCGACCCCGGACGCACCACCTGGCAAGCTGGCTGCTGTCGCCATCTCCTTCTTGGTCCGACGCTTCTTTCCGGGTGAGGTGGCCGCTGCGGCTGCTGTAGCCGTGGTCGTGGGAGTCGGGGAAGGGTGGGATACCGGTGCCGCAGCCGCTTTGGGTGGTGGCTTCCTGGGGGCTTCCCCTCGCACCCGAACCATGACGCGCCGCTGCCCGCGTTGCACCTCATGAAAGACGCGAATCCCGTCCCCCTCCCCCGTCTCCACGTAGGCGCACACGGCGAACTCATTCACCGCGTCGAGGCGCTCGCGAAAAATACCGAGGATGAGTCCCTCCAGCAGCGCTCGCTCCATCAATGGCTTGCCAAACTTGGTGCCGCTCTTGTACTCGGACGGTGTCCCGCGCTGTCGCATGCGGCTCTCCACCACCTTGCCCATTTCTGAATGAACACCGCGGTAGACGGCAAGAAGCTGCTTTCCCGTCATGGCACCCAGCTTCACAACGATGTTGAACAGGTCGATAAGAATTTCATTGACGCAGATCTCTTTCACGCCCCACCCGTCCGCTAGCTTTGAGGCGCAGTTGTCGCAGAGCTGGGTGACCGCGGAGGGGTCAAGCCCATCCCGCATCTCGCGGAAGCCATCCGCCTCGCTGTCGTAGGCACCTGCTGGGCCACTGTGCGTGTTGGCTGCCATTTCCTTACGACGTTGCGTGAGACAAAAGTGAATGTCAACCGCCTCACCAAAGTGGTCGAGCTGCTGGCGGCGGCGGCAATCCACATCATTCATGGTGTAGGATAAGATGCGGTAGAGTGACATGAGGGAAGCTTTCCAGTCCTTGGAGTTGTGGATCAGCCGCTCCTGTCGCTGTCGGTCGGTGGAGCAGGCAAGCAAAATGCATTCAGACGGCAAGCCGTCACGTCCCGCGCGGCCGCTTTCTTGGTAGTAGCCCTCAATGCTTTTTGGCATCGCGGCATGAATGACAAAGCGGACATCGGGCTTGTTGATGCCCATACCAAACGCAATGGTGGCACAAATGACCTGCAGCTTATCCTTGGTCCAGCTCTCCTGTCTGTCGTTCTTGTTGGACGCCTCGGCGTGGTAGTAGGAGGCCTTGATGCCGGCCGCCGTCAGCGCCGCCGCCATCTCCTCGCAGTCCTTGCGGGAGAGGCAATACACGATGCCGCAGCTCCGAGAGTCGAAGCGGCTGTGAATGATGTCCTTGACAATGGGCGCCACATTCTTGCTCTGCACGCGTTGCACCGAGTACTTGAGGTTCGTTCGATTGAAGGAGCCTTTGAAGATGATGGCGTCTCGCAGAGAAAGCGTTTTGATCACATCCTGCTGCACAAGATCCGTCGCCGTCGCCGTTAGCGCGGTGATGGCCACGGTGGGGAACTCGCGTTTGAGCATGCTCAGCTTGCGGTAATCGGGCCGGAAGTCGTGGCCCCACTGCGAAACACAGTGCGCCTCATCAATCACAAAGCGATTCAGCAGCCCGTGCTGCGCGAGCTTCTTGAGAGACTCCACAAAGTGGTCGCTTCGTCCAAAGTACTCTGGCGTGACGTACACCATGGTGTGCATGATGCGGCCCGAGGCCCACTCCGCGAACAACCCACGACGCACCGTGTCGGGTGTCTGCCCCGTCAACGGTAGGGCCGGAATATCATTGGCCACGAGGGCGTAGACCTGGTCCTGGATAAGTGAAATGAGCGGGGAGATGACAATGGTGACTTGAGCAGGGTTGGGCAGCAGCGCAGGCAGCTGATAACACAAGGACTTGCCACCCCCTGTGGGCAGCAGAACAAAGACATCGCGGCAGTCCATGCACGCGTTCATGATTTCCAGCTGGCAGAAACGGTAGTCGTGGAGACCGAACACATCACGCATGGTGCGCCGCAGTTCCACGGACCAGGGGAAGCGCTCGCCGCCGTATTGGTGCGTCGGGTTCACAGGCAGCTGGATGGCGGCGGAGGCGACAATGGCGTCGCGGGAGAGTGCGGACGGATCGTTTTGTTGCTCATAGCTTTCCCAGGAAAACCCTTTCCGCGCGTTGCCAGAGAAATCCCGAGCGAGCCCGCCGTTGTCTGAGAAAGAGGGCAGGCTATCCCAGCCTTGGCCGCCGTGGGGCGACGCAGGTATCGCCCCCACGGAGAGACCAGATGCCGTCGACAGGCTTCCCCCCATGCCACCCGCCATCCCGCCAAGATTGGTGTTGCTGTTCCCTGGGTAGAGAAGGTCCGCACGAACGAAGCCGTTGCCGTTGCTGCCAGGCATGCCCATCTCGCGCGCTGCTTGAAATTGGGTGAGGGTCTGTTGCTGCTGCTGCTGCTGTGGGTGATGAGACAGGGAGACGGACGGCAATGACCCTGTATTGTATGTGGCGCCGGTGCCCATGTACGGCGCGGAGGCCGAAACCCCTGCACCATTGGCCCAGCCCGACGCACCCGCGGGGTAGGGCACTCCACCCGCGTTGCCTTCATAGTAGTAGCCTCCGTTTGTGGTGGCGGCGGCGCTCTGGAAGGAGGCCGATGTATTGTCGGCCGCGTAGCCCATCGCCGCCGCACTCGCGCGACGGGGAGAGACGACCAGCGATGACGCCACCGACGATGGGGGCGGGGTGCTCATGGATGCGGATGGCGGCGGCGCAATCACGGGCCGCTGCAGCCGTGCTGCCAAAGAATTGCGTAAACGGTTGTACCGCCCCTCCAGCTCCGCGATCCTTGCGTCGAGCTGCACAAGCGCGGTGCTGCCGTCGTGCTCTTCGTCTTGCATGAGCAGCACGTCATCGCGCTCCTGCTGCGCGGTGCGGAGCTCAGTGGAGAGAGCCTTGATGCTGGCCTTGAGTTCTTCCAGACTAGGCATGCCTGAGGCTGCCGCGGAGGTGGAGGCTGAGACCGAGGACACAAGGGATGGCTGTCGGTCCGTCGTGGGTGCGGTCGCCGTCGTCCCTGCAGTCACCATGCTGGCATCGATGCGGGTGCTGTAGTCCCCACCACGGCTGCGGTTGAACCCAACACCGGCCTGTGGGGTCGCGAGAGAGCCGCCCGTTGCGCCGCCCGTGGATGGGGCCGCGGAGCCTCCGTCAAAGGAAGCAGGTGCGGTGCTGCCACCGTACCGCATCGCTGGGTGTGTGGCATTGCTGGCGTTTCGGCCTGCGACATCCCCTCCCGTTGACACGGCGGCGACCCCTAAGAAGCCTCCGCGGTTTCCATTGCTCGTCGTGCCACTGCTCGGGTAAGAGTTACTGGCGCTCCCCTCGTACATGCCCGGAAACAGCTTCCGATTCCCGACAGGGGGCACCACCGTGGCGCGCTCTGCGACAGTGCGG
The DNA here is from genome assembly GCA_030849835.1 of Herpetomonas samuelpessoai. Lineage (NCBI taxonomy): Eukaryota > Euglenozoa > Kinetoplastea > Trypanosomatida > Trypanosomatidae > Herpetomonas > Herpetomonas samuelpessoai. Next base: position 53,305 of record JASAOC010002002.1, read on the forward strand.
CGAATGACAGTGTCGTCGTGCACCTGCGCGGGCTCCGTAGGAACCGGACACGTCTGCGCCGCAGCGGCAGCAGCAGCGGGTAGAACGCTGATCCATTGCTTCCAGTTCGTGTTATACGGGGGAGGAAGAGACGGTGGGACGGCGGCCTGGGCAGAGGCCGTGTCCCGCGAACCGTGGGCTGCGGCGGTGGCAGAGGGTGAGAGGGTGGGGGTCACCGAAGACGGCATCTCGGGCGCCTCGCTTCAACGCTGCTTCGAGTAGTAGTGGAGCACAGAAACGAAGAAGCGCCAAAGGCAGCGTAGGGTGAAGACGAGCGAGAAGCAACAAAGGGAGATCCACGAAGAAGAGAAAAGAAGAGGGGGGGAAAAAGATGTGAGAGCCTTGTGAAGAAACAAGTTAAGCAGCGAAGCTTGCGTTCTTGGCTACCTTTTTTCGCACAAGCACGCACGTCACTTCGGGAAGGTGGAAGCGTGTGAAACAAGCAAGAAAGCAGACAAAGAAGCAGGAAAAAAACGGACTCCTACCTAAGAAAGAAATCAGCGTTCGCGTAGAAGAAAATAAAAAATAGATCGCCAGTTGGTAACGCACGTTCGCTTGGTCGTTCTTGATCTTTCGTTTTGTCGCTTCTTTCAACGGACCTGTTGCTTGCGCGTGGCAACTCGCCAAACCTGTCGCTGACGGAAAAACAGAGTGCCCCGAAGAATATGGGGAAAAGAGAAATAATGGGAACCAAGCCAGAGACGTCTTGCCAACCTTTTCTGTGCCTGCCCTGCGACTCACCAAAGCAAAGGGGAGAGGAAACAAAAATGATAAGAGTGATAACGTAAGCTTCCATGGGCTTCTCCTGCATGCATTCCTCGTCGCTGCCATGGAATAAGTGGACCTTGGCAGACCGAGGAGCGAGTTCGTTTTTTTTTTCTTCTTTGCGACACCCACGTGGGAGGGTCCGTGTTCACGAAAACCTCTCCACAAGAATAGTTCTCCGCTACGCAATCGAGATTTCTCGGAGTTCCGTCTTTATGTGGTGCATCTTCTTTTTCTTTGGAAAAGATGAAAATGAAAGAACCCTTGTGGTTCAGCGATGGTCTCTTGAAACTCGCTTCATGAACCATTTCTGTATGAGGATGCAGTATAGAATCTAACGTGAAGGTGCGTGTAAAGTCAACAAGAATGCCTCTTCTTCTTCTCTATCCTTCTTGCAACCAGCGATCTATTCATGGGAGCCTGTGCACCACTGCGTTGTTGTTCGAGAAACATGGCTCGCGGAGACATCCACAACCCACGAGGGGGGCCAACGGCGGCTCCACATACCCAAGCCGCCTCGCGTGAAAACCATCCCCGTTTCCGAAACAACCTCCAGCACCCGCGACAGACAGGTGCGGATCCCCGACCATCCATCAGAAGTACTCCCTCGCGGCCACGAACTCACTGAGCAGCACCACCACCTTCCGCTGCGCCACCGACAAGGCACGGATCTCAGGGTCCTCATCCACCGCCTTGGGGCCGCCTTCCCTCTGTAGCGTGCACCAGAAGCCGTAGAGGCTGCCGTACTTGCGTGTGAGGAAGAGCGCCAGGGAGGCCGAGCAGCCCCGAATGCACATGAGCATGCGGGGGAGCGCAGTGCAGGCACGTAAATAACGCTGCAGTCGCGCGCTTTCCTGCAGCGTGGACTCTCTGGGCAGCAGTCGAGCCGGCGCGTGGGCGGATCTGCCAACCTCAGCAGCAGCAGTGGCGTTGCCACAAGAGCGAGCGTTATATCGGTGACGCAATGTCTCGCCAATACAGCGCAGCACCTCAGCACTCTCCTCCAGGTTGCGCGTGCGCAGAACGGTGAAGCCCGGCTGGAGACTAAGCGAGGCACAAGCAGCGTTGACGCGGGCGTGCATCTCCGCCAGCGCCGCTGCCGCATGGGTACCACCCCCGCCGCCCCGAGCCTTGCCTCCTCGAAGGGCATAGAGGCCCTTGGGGCCAAGAGAGGCGTCGCCCTCGACAAGCCAAATCACCTGTGAGAAGGGCGAGAGCTGGAGGAGGCGCCGCTGCTCAATGTATCGAGAGCCTTTGATGCTGCTGTTGAGATCTGACAGCGTCTTGCGCTCCACCACAAGCGGGAACAGACCGTCGTCAGCGCCTGAGCTCTCAAAAAGCGTGGCGCCAGCAGAGACTGGTTGGTCGGCGACGGAATGCGCTTTGGGCAAGTAGGCTTCTCCATCGAGGCCACCACTGCTGGCAGTGGACCTGGAGTCGACGCAGAACATGTAGTCGCCGCAAGGAAGGGCGCCCGAGTAGGTGCGGACACCCGCTCGAGTGAACACCCCCAGTAACTTGTCCGGCGACCCTTGGTAGCGCTCGCGGTGGTCGACAAGGAGGAACCACGATGGAGCAGCTGAGGGAGAGACTGCCGCACACCTGGTGGGCTCCCCCTCTCCGCGCGCTGCTTCGCGGGCCTGGAACTGCTCCGCAAAGGTCTGCAGGGAGGGAACGCGGCGCTGTCTCCTTTGCATATGAAGCCGTCGCGCCTGCTCTTGTGCCTGCAGGTCCTCCACACGGGGTGCATGTACTGGTTCACCGCTGTTGCTGTGACTGGGGCTGCGGTACCGAAAGATCGTGCGCGGTGGTGCCGAACGCGAGTGTTCAGGTGATGCGCTGTAGAGGCTCGTCACGGGAGCAGGAATGAAAGCGGATTGACTTGACGGCCTTGCTTGGCACACCGCTGGTGGGTGCGTGGGCGGTGGGGAGCACGCAGGAGGCTCCAGCGACGGCACCCTGACCTTCTTTTTCTTTGCTTCTTCCTCTTCTTCTCCAAAGACACGCAGCCGTTCAAGGAGCTCTGCCTTTGTGCCCCGCTCGTGCAGGCCGGCTGCCCTACAGACGGCACGCAGGTCCTTGACAGTCATGGAAGCATACGAGGGCGGCAGCGGCTTTGGGGGGACGGCGAGAAGGGAAGCGGAGGCTGTCTCAGCTCTTTTATCTCTGAGGGTCACCTCCTCTTCTATAGATGGGACAGCCTCATGACGTTCGCCAACCCTTGCGGATTCAACGCAGCTGCTATCGTGTGCGCCAACGTCATGCGCCGTGGCGATGCCGAGCAAATCCTCGAGCAGACTTTCATTCTCCGCCACCCGAGAACTTAGTGATATGTCGTGCGCTAGGAAAGTAGAAGAAGGAATCGGCGACGGCACAGAAGACAAGAATGGCGCTTGCCTCTTCGTTCCAACGTCGCCAAAAGAAACGTGTTGGTCGCCGTCGTGACGCACACCACACTGTCCGCTCCGGGTGCTTTCGTTGGCCCGGTTCCCTTCAGATGGGACTGATGCAGCGGCGAGGAGAGGTGATGCATTGGACGTGACGGCACGCCTTCCGCTTTCCTTTCCTTCCTCGTAGTGCAACGGTGTTGCCTGCTCACTGCGCGATCGCTTGAGCTCTGGCGCGTCGAGCAGCGTGGCGGCCGCGTCCATGAGGGTGGTGCTGCAGCCGACAAACCCCTGTGAGGGGGCCGTGGGCGATGCCGGGGAGGCGCCCGAGTTCTCGCGATAACGTGAAAAAAGCGCCGTCGTGGGCAGGGGCTGCGTCGCTTCTGCTCGGGCAGCAGTGCCACACTGCCTGGCATCCGAGGTACCACAACCAGCACCGCCACCACCCCTCTGACGTGCTTTCTTTGGCTCGAATCCGTGACAGAGGACATCCATAGAATATGGGACAAGCCGTGGCAACGCTGTCGAACCAGACGCGGACAGCGGAGCGGAGTAGGATGGGTAGCGCAGGGGCACATAGGCCTCTGTTATTTCAATAAAATCCTCGTCTGCATTCTCTTCGTTGTCATTGCCTGGATGCTCAGTCGTGTGGCTCTCCAGACGAATGAAGCGGTGGAACGCAGAGGAAGCTGCGAAGCGAAAAGGAGACACTTGTGGAGTGGCGCGCTGCGGATGGAGGACCCTCTGCGAAGCAGCTCCCTCCTTACTTGTAAGGGAAAAGGCAGTCGCCTCAACAGGGGGCGATGGGCCAGACATATGTATGAGTGGAATGTTCGTGTGCCTCAATGGATGTTGTCGTTCCTCTATCCCACTTTCTCAATGTCACTCCGCCCAATGGGAAAGCTCGTTGGAAGAGCAGCAACAGGTGACGCTTCGGATGAGCGCACTGGAAGGGAAAGAAGAAATTCCAAAAAGAAATCGTATAAATGACGAGGCATGGAGAGATGGTGAAGGAGAGAAGAAGAAAGACATTTTGTTTATTTGTTTTGTTGTGCAAAGTAGTTCAATGCACAAACCGTGTTACTTTCATATGTGGGACGGAAGCACTGCCGCCACCAACGCTTTGCAGGGTGATTCTTCCACCGCCAATACATGCGCCGAGGAGATAAGAGAAAAGTGGAACACACGTACGCACAGGCTGCGATGCTGAGCCCATCGTAATACTGTGGTAGGCCCTTGCTCCTGCACACTTCCTCTTTTTCTACCTCTTTTCAACCCCTCTGCCAGTGGACCGCCCGCTTCCAGCTCGTATTCCCTCTCGAAGGAATGCAGATTGCCTGGGCAATTGCACCAAGCGGCGTGTGTTCACAGCGACAGAATGATCCGCACGCTACATATGCTCACGCCTGTATGAGAAGCGCTCGCCTTCTTGAGTTTCTCCGGATTATTTTCTTGTATCTGTTGCTGTTTGGCTAAGCAATCCCTTCTCGAAGATCAACGTGGTGTAATAGCGGCGAGATTGTACAAGGATAACGAAAAAAAAGATGAATTAATGGAAACGAATAAACGAAAAACAGTTATAGATGCCCATCCACTCGGCGCTCAGGGAGAAGGGAAGAGGAGGGAGGACGCATAGCACAGGGACGCGTGCAAAACAAGACGAGAGAAAGGAATCCAAAGTGAATGGGAGAGCGTTGAAGAGAAAGGAGTGTTGAGTGTGTGGACGGCCAGGGGTAGAGGGACACAGTGCGGGTTGCGACAAGAAAAAAAGGAGTCTTCCCTCACATCGTTTCCATTCCTTCTTGTCCCCTCCATTAGAGAAGAAAACGAGAAGAAACGAAAACAAGCAAAGAAAGGACAACATCACGCCTTGGCGCTTCTCCTGTCACCCGTCAGAGGACTTTCAAAAAATAAACCGCACAAGGTCTCATCCACAACGTGCTGAACAACTCCTTCGCTGCTTGATAGCTTCTGTTCCCTTCTCTAAGTGCCTCATCACCTCTTCTGCTATCCAATGCCTTCTTCCTCATGTGTGTGAGTGGGTGTTTGTTAGGGGGAGAAAGAGGCTTTCAGTCCCCCCATGTAACGGGTTCAATCCGCTCCCATGTGTGCGCGTCACAGCCTCGCCGGGTGAGCGAGTGAAGGTTGGCGTGTGAACTCCGGCGAGACTTCCACCGAGGGACGGGCTTTAGCTCTTGTTTCTTTTCGTCGAAACGTTTAAAAAAAAAAAAAAAAAGAGAAAAAAGAAAATGGAAAGCGACGCGCTGACTCTACGAAAGACAGAGCATGTACAAGTGCAGTGACACAGATGAACACCGCGGCACATCGAGGACCGGGAGAAAGGGAGCCAGAGAATCTTTTACGTATACTCCTCTCAACGTCCTCCATCTCCACGTGTGCGCCATCCGCTTCGCACTTGAGAACCGCCTTACACGCGCATGCCCTTGAGGCCATCCTTCCAGAAGTAGAAGACGGGGGTCTCGCCATCCCACTTGCACAGCACGATCATGCCGTTATCCGGATCCTCCTCGTTGCCCTCAGGGATGAAGAACTGGTACTCATCAATGTCCTTCAGGATCTGCTTCACAAAGGTGGCAGCGTTGGTCTGGAACGCCTTCTTCGCGTCAGCGTCCTCAATCTTCTCCAGCAGGGCCTTCATGTAGCCCTTGATGTGGGCCATGTACGAGGCCTTGTCGTAGCTCGTCTCGGTGTAGCGGTTGTTGTACACCACGTCGATGGCACGCTCCTTGCCCTCGCCGAGCTCGCCGGTGGCGCCCTCCTCAGCGTCCTCGTCAACGTTGGCGCTGATGCCGAAGTCCTCGCCGCCAATCTCGATGTAGCGGCCGGCAACCTTGTACACGATGTTGCCCTCCTCCTCGAACGGACGGTCGTTGTCGCACACGACCTCGTTGTTGGTGAGAATATCGCGGAAGATCTTCATGGCTGAGGTGAGGGGTGGTTAGTAGGGAAGGAAAAGGTGAAAGGTTTACTTGGATAAGAGCGAACACGTTGAGACTTTATTATTAATATTTTTGCGATTTTGTTTTTTTTTTTTTTTCATGCGGTGTGACACCAACAAGAAGGAGAGAGGATGAAGTGTGACACAAGCAGCGCGGGTATCAATGTGTATAGCACAAACGCAGTTCACAGGAGCGAGGAGCGAGGAGGCGTAACGTAAAGGTGAGAGGCACACGTGAGGAGAGAGCAAGGACCCATGACGGAGCGTGTTCGCACTGCTTCACGAAACCCGCGCAAGACGTCGCGGATAGCGTAAGCGCTCCACGTTCCACACAGACATACGCACACACACGCATTCACACATTCAGCTACAGGACGCTTCTCACTGCCGTCTTTTTTTTCTCTCTCTCATTTGGCTTTCCGCAAGGCCTTCTGCAAAAGAGGCGTTCGGAAGGAGAGGAACGGCAGTGCGCGCAAGCAGGAGCTGCACCACCAGCGCCGTCGGAATTCCCCTCGTCCACAGTGTACAGCGACCTTGTCGCCCCATAGAAAGCCTTTCAACGCAGTCGCTGCCACGGCCGATCCCATGCCGTACCGAGAAGTTCCCAAGTATGTGTGTGCATGCGTGTGTGTGTGTGTGTTGCACTAAGGCGTTTTCTGATGCTACTCTTGGTCGCCCATCTCACCCCCATGTGAATAGACCGAACGCAAGGTAGCTTGTCGTGGAAAGTGAGGCGCTGGTTCTCCTTCTCTTTCACACATGCTGATATTTCTGTGTTGTTGTTGTTGTTTTAACTTTGCATCTCCGCCCATGCAATGAACCAGAAGACGCGAGAGAGAAAAAAACAAATATATACTTTAAAAAAGAGAGAAAGAAGAGGAGGACGCAACCGACCCTATCATCCCTTTCGCTTCCTTTCCTTTCCTTTATGGATGGGATGGGGTGTCGCTGTGCGGGTTGCAAGGAACTACGTGTGCGTCCTCATTTACGGACTTTTACGTGGGTGTGTTTTTCCATTTAGATTTTTAGGGTGGGGCTGTGTGTGTTAATCGACAATGAGGGGAGAACATGCAAAGAAAGCGAAAAAGAAACGAAGAAGAAAAAAAAAAAGAGACACACAGAGACCCGACAGGAAAGCAGACGAATGGAACGGCAACGCCTCAGCGCGTTCGACGCCTCGCCAAAGAACGAAATGGTTGTGTGGGGAAGAGCTCAAATGTGTTTTTCCCCTTTCACTTCTAATCCAAAGGCTTGTGAGGAGCGTCACCGGTGGGTTGCCTGTGGGCGGTCAAACCCCGTCCTTCCTGTCCAACGAATGCGTCCCGCTGCCCAAGCGAACGCGATGAGGCCATGAAGCTCTTGATAACACAAAGGATATCAGTTCTCCTGCCTTCATCGCTCGTCAGTGCAAGGAGTTTCTTTTTTTTTTTTTTCACGCTCCTATTCTTCTCTGTTGTTCTGTCCTTCGGTCAGACTTACACGCGCATGCCCTTGAGGCCATCCTTCCAGAAGTAGAAGACGGGGGTCTCGCCATCCCACTTGCACAGAACAATCATGCCGTTGTCCGGATCCTCCTCGTTGCCCTCAGGGATGAAGAACTGGTACTCATCAATGTCCTTCAGGATCTGCTTCACAAAGGTGGCAGCGTTGGTCTGGAACGCCTTCTTCGCGTCAGCGTCCTCAATCTTCTCCAGCAGGGCCTTCATGTAGCCCTTGATGTGGGCCATGTACGAGGCCTTGTCGTAGCTCGTCTCGGTGTAGCGGTTGTTGTACACCACGTCGATGGCACGCTCCTTGCCCTCGCCGAGCTCGCCGGTGGCGCCCTCCTCAGCGTCCTCGTCAACGTTGGCGCTGATGCCGAAGTCCTCGCCGCCAATCTCGATGTAGCGGCCGGCAACCTTGTAGACGATGTTGCCCTCCTCCTCGAACGGACGGTCGTTGTCGCACACGACCTCGTTGTTGGTGAGAATATCGCGGAAGATCTTCATGGCTGAGGTGAGGAGTGGTTAGTAGGGAAGGATGATAGAAGAAGGCTTGAAAAGGCTTAGAATTACTGCGCGCAAACACCACAATCGATGATAATGTTCAGCAACAAAAGTGAGAAGGAAGAAGAAAGAACGATGAAACGTGAAACGCGAAAGGCAGGAGAAGGGAGGAAAAAAAAAAAACAGTGGATGTTTGGAGTAGAACAAAAGGGGGAAACCACACACACAGCATAGTGTGTTCGGCAGCCGAGGAACATCTGTCAAAGAGTTCACACACACACACACACACACACATGCCCATGCCCGTGCCTCAAGGCAGCAAACAAACGAGGTATGTGATACTTACACGCTTCGAACTCCTCGGCTCCGGTTATACGGTGGCTAATGCACGCCTCGTCTTGCGTGTTACTATTGTTGCAACCGCTGCCAGTTGCGGCCCACTTGCCCCTATGTCCGCCACCTGTACGCCCTCTCATCATGGTGCAACGGAAGCACCGAGTCTGCCCTAGTGAATACGCTGGGGTAGCCTCACCCAAGGTTGTTAGTTCTCCATGCCCGTGACACAGTGCTTCCGAATAAGAGCATTTGACGTTCAAAGTTGAGCTTTTTCCCTCCGTCGCCTATGTTTCTTCTTCTTTTTTTTCTTATGAAGTTTCTCCAACAGACGTGGAGCAAGAATTACAGATTACTCGATGAAGGAAGGAAGGAGGAAGGGGAAGAAGAAAAAAAAAAAGCGAACAGTTAGACGCCAAAGCAGTTGACCTTGTGCGCGTGTGTGTACGTGTGCCTCGGTGGCTGGTGTTCACGTTTCTTTCTGACCTTAGCGTAACTACAAAGAGGAAAATCCGCCAGCCTTTCCAGAAGTAGGACCAAACGGAAGTTTCAAAAGGCAGAAACGCTCCTGCCTGTGCCCCAGTCTCTTTACTTGAACACCTTCTGAAGGTCGCCCGTCATGGTGTACACAAACGGCGCGCCAGCGGACCCACAGGCGCCAAGGATGTGCGGCGAATTCGGGTGGAACGCGAGGGAAAGCACGGAGCCTGTCTTGTACGCCCGCGACACAATCTGCGTTGGTGCCCCGGTCCACGCGGCACGTCCGTCCCAGAGCGCAATCTGCCCCTCCTTGCCGCCCGTGGCGAAGAGCCCGGGGACCTGCCGTGAACATGCAAACGTGGTCTCCCCCTCATGGGGCTGCAGCTGCCACAGCGGCTGGCTGGCGTTGCGGGCGTCAAAGGCAGCCCAGACACCGTCGCTGGTGCTGGCCATGACGAGGTTGGCGCTCGCGTCGCTGCCGGCCAGCGGCACGAACTCCACGTGCTCCACAACCCCAGGAAGGGTGAAGCGAGCCGCGGGCTGCTGCGGCTGGCGGCAGTCTCGCAGCACGGCCACCGCATCGAAGCCGCCCGAGAGAAGCAGGTTGGCCTCAGCGGGGTGCCAGTCCAGGCTCTGCACCTTCTCATTCTCTGTGTACGTGCCCAGACAGGCGCCTCCTTGGTTCAGGTCCCACAGCTTGATGGTGTGGTCCGCGCTGCCCGACGCGAGAATGTTCTGTGCAACGGTGTTCCATTTCACAGAGAGCACCGCCTCACGGTGCGACTCGGGCTTGAGGTGCTTCTTCACCTTCTTGCGGTCGTAGTTCAACTCAGGCCTGTCACAGCCGCCAAGGATGACGGCGGGTTCGACAGAATCCATGACATCAAGGGCCCAGATTTCAATAAAGGGCAGCATCGTGCCCACTGCCAGCATGCTCATGGTGCCGTCTGTCAGCCAGGAGCTGCAGAGCGGAAATGCCGCAATTTCCATGTCGTGGTGGAGAAAGATATTGTCCTCTGGCTCGTCGTAGGTGTACAGCTCCACACGGGGGCCCTCCGGATCCGCGCAGGCAACGGTGAAGACAAGGTCCGTGTCCTTGAAGATGATATCCGCGAGCTCATCTTCGTCCTCGGATTCAACTTGCTCCAGAATCGCACCCGCGCCACCGCCGGCGATGTCGCGCAGCATGTCGTCCGCCACCGTCTCCTCGTTCGGTTCGTCGTCGTCGTCCTCCTCGCCGCGACGGCCTGCGGTGGCCTTCTCTTCCTCCTCCACGTACTCGGGGTTCTGCCGGCGCAGCTTGGCGCGAGCCTGTTCCACGGTATCGGTGGAGAGGATCGGGTGAGCCTTCATAGCCCCCTTGGGGACCCAGGTGAAGGTGGTCAACATGATGAGCTAAGTGTGTCTGCCTACTTGACAGCTGTTGCTGTTGCTGTTTTCTTGATTTATTTCTTTTGTTCACTGTGGCGGGTCCGTGTATCGGCTACGAAAAGAGGCCAGCCTAGCGTAAAGGAGAAGATACAAGCAAACAAAGATGTGGGACTGATTTTCGCAGCGCCCTTTCTCTATCGGGTGACGTTTCAGCTCAAGCGTGTCGTTCCACACAAACATTGAGGAGACATCAGGGAGGAGAGGAGAGGAGGGAAAGAGGGAGCTGATGCACAAGTGAAGCTGTACTTTTCAATTTCTTATTTCGTCACGTAGCTCAAGTGCATGACGCTGATTTACGAATGCGGCAAGCGGGCACTGGCCCGTGAAAAGAGAAGGAACATGCGCGACCATTATTACTTTTGCTGTGTATGGGCTGGAGTGTTTGATAATATCATGAGAAGAAGCATTCGATAGTATAACTTTTGTTTGTTTGTTTTTTTCTCGCAAAGGATCAACCGGGCGAGAGAAACCGAGAGAACACGGCCGCAGAAAGGAAACTGGGGAGAAGAAGAAAAGGGAAGAACGGGAAGAGAAGGCACGAGAGTACGCTAGGAGGGAGAGAGGACTGCCGAGATGCCAGAAAGGTCCTTTCTTTTCTTTCTTTTTTTTACAGATGGTATCCTTGCTCCTCACCGCATCCATCTCCACCTCTCTTGTGCACTTCTCCCGACGCCTTTCGTGCACACGTATTCAACCTCCTCCCCTCCCCCCAACGGCGCCACCCACTTAAAGCTTTGCGAGAAGCCTCCCTTTCGCTCGCTTCCACCACGGTTGCGTGCTGCCGTCATCGGCCGCGTCTCCGCCCTCACTCCCTTGCTTTCCACCGGACCCCGGTGCATCGCGTGCAGCGGAAGAGGGTGACACGGGAGGAGACGATGACGACGACCTCGCCTCCTTCCGCTCGTGTGCCTCTGCCTCTCTCCGCTCACGCTCGCGTTGTTGGCGCCACGCGGGTACGGGCAGTGGTGCCGGCTGTAAGCTTTCCAATGGATGTGTTGCGATGAACTGCTGCATCTTGCGCAGCGTGGACGTTTGGGCAGAGATGACGATATTCACAATCTGTGGCACAATCAAACCGAGTGGGTGAACCAAGCCAAAGTACTCCAGCAGACAGTATTCAAGATACTCGGGCACCACGTCTGCGGCCCCCGTGCCAGCAGTGCCCTCCGCCGCCGCTGCGCTATTTGCCTTCCGGGGACTCCTGCGTTTCCGATCCCCTGCGCGCAGCTGGGCTGTCGCGACAGCGCGCAGCGAGGCAGGCAGGGCCGCCACCAGCTGCTCCGCCTCCTGACGACGCGCCAGGGCTGTCGGGATGCGCCATGGTCTGCCGACAATGCCGGAGAGAACCACCACCGCCCGGACGTAGCGGGTCTGGTCTGGGTCCATGGGCATGACAGCGCCGCGAGGGGCGGAGAAGGCCTTCATAATGGCGGTCCCGTCCGGCAGCACCGCCTCGGACACGACGATTTCAAAGTCGCGGTCCTGGACAAAGAGGACGGGTGAGCGCACGGCGAGGTAGTGCAAGGCAACGCGGCGCTGCCCGGGAAGGAAGGCGAAGGGCTTCTCGGAGCGGAAAAGAGAGGGAGGTAAGAAAAAGGAAGACGGAGACGCGTGGGAACTGACAGTCTTGCCGCTGCTGTTGCTGCTGGGCTTGTCTGTGGTGGTGGCCGTGGGTTTGTCATCCAGTGAAAGACCACGGCGCTGGGATGCCGACGATGTCCCTCCCTTGTGTGTCGCTCCGCGCTGTCGCTGCTGCTGCTGCTGCTGCTGCTGCTGCTCTTGCTCTTGCTGCTGGTGTCTGCTTTCCGCAGCCAGAGACGTCTCCGCGATTCGCACCGCATTCATATCCCTCGTGTAGATGGCCGCCGCCATGCCCGGTGCCCCTGCGGCCGGCCCTTGTCTCGCACCGCCACCGTTCCCTGTGGTCAGCGTTGGGTCCAGCGAGGCCGGCAGCTCACGAATACTTTTGCTCTCTTTGAGGTAGGTATCCCAGTGGGGCCGGATGGCGCTGTCCATGTAGTGCAACAAGTCACTCGGACTGCACGGCATGATGGCAGTCGCACGCATTAAGTGAATCGGAAAGTCCTTCA